>PISX010012969.1:0-58495 GCA_004024625.1 Mellivora capensis
AACACAAATGGATTTTATATTTATTTTCAAAGGATATTGCATATAAGTAAACTGATACCTTCTAAAGCTTAATGTTATTACAATAAAATAGGATCAGTAATCATGTGAGTCCCTAATAATAATATTAGTAATGCTGATTATGACTATGAAGGATAAAATTTATGGAGTGCCTATGAATTATATAAGATATTACACTAAATATTTCATATACATGATCACATATATTCTTCGCTCTATCCTTTCATGGTGGTTACTATTACTTGTCCATATTTTGCAAAGTAGGACGTTGACGTTGAATATTTCACACAAGATTATACAGCTACCAAGCGGAATTTAAATCCATGTGGTCCAATTCCACCACCTACGTGCTTAATTCACAGAATGCAATAGTTTTCCAAAACGATGCCCTTGTTTTCCTCTAAATGTTCCCTTAGAACCAAAAAATGCCTATTCCAGGTAAAACAGATTAAGTTGGATACATTGCTTCTGACTGGAAAATAAAGGAAGACAGGGAGGAAGTAAAATGTGGGGTTTATAGAATAGAAAGGACACCCACATAGGAGTGTGAGGGGGTAAGAAATGTCAGGAAAAGGGAACAACCAGAAATAAAACATGGAAATGACAGTTCAGAACAAATTTAAGAAATGTATTACTCATTCTGCAGTAACTGATAGCAAGAATGTTCTACACACCAGGCACTGTTCTATATCAGGAGGACACAGTTTATAAACAAGTTCTTCAAAGACCTAACCTCTTGGAGCTTCATAAATCCTAATTAGAGGAGACATTCAACACAACAAACAAAACATCTGGTAACCATAAATAACATGGAGAGAATTAAAGTGTTAAGTTAGAGATGGAGGGAGTGCTAGTTAGATTAGGTAGGTACAGGAAGTGTTTCTGAAGGCACTGATCTAAATAAAGTAAAAGTCTTCCTTCTTTTGCACCCAATGAACCACTACTTTATGTACTTGATTCTGGGAAGGATTAAGCACACAGTAGATGAAATGGGTTGATACCCTTGGCAGTTCACTGAACCAGGTTCATGATGTTCTGGAGGTGGTGCTGGTCAAGCCCATGCAATGCCTTAAAGGAGGTTCTGTCCAAGTTGGCCAAGGGTGTAATAGCACAACCTTTCTACATACCCAGTATTAAAAGACTAGATTTCCTCCCTGCCCCATGAGTCACATTCTGTACTCAATTAATTTCTGTTTCTCCTGGCTTCTAATTTTCAATTTGTTCTTACAATGATATTTTTGCCTTGCCCATTCCACTCTTATACCCCTTTTGCTCTCTCTTTGGCTTATTATCTAGGCTTTCCTCATGATAATACTGTTCTCTCTACCCTCATTCAATAACGTACTGTAGGTTGTCATTTTTCAGGCTTGATCCATCCCCAAGTGCTCACTTGCTTGCTTGCTCACTCTCTCCTCTCTCTCTCTCATATCCTACTCCATGGAAATAGCTTTCCATGTGCCTTGTCTGAGCCTTGCTGGAAAGTCTGATAATAATTGTGACAATTTAGCTATTAACATTTATTTCCTGAGCACCTACCATATGCCAATCCCCTCAGCCCCATGAGATGGATTTCTATTATTCCATTTGTATAGCTGAGGAAATAAGGCTCGGACTTGCCGAACCTGCTCTAAGATCACAGAACTTGTAATTGACAGAACTTGGCTCAGGAGCCAAGTAGGTCTGAATCCAAAGCCTATGTTATTAACCACTGTTATATCAGAGCTTCTCAAACTATAGTGTGCCCCTAATCGCCTGGGATTCTTATTAAAATGCAGATTCTGATTCAGTAGGTCTGAGGTGGGACTTTAGAATTTTTATTTCTGACAAACTCCCAGGAGATGCCAATGCTGTTGGTTCCATGCACCTGACTTCATACAGGAAGGAACTATAGGGTTTGGAGAATTTCAAAGAAATAGGTGCTTTAGGAATCCCTTCCACCTGCAGTTTACAAAAGAGATGCTATAAATCCACCCCACCACACACACACACATCTGAACATTTTCATGATAGGTAGGGGATGAGGTTGCTGGCTCTTCCAGGCAATACCAAATGCCCCCACTTTCCTCATTTCCAGTCATTATTATAAGTGCTTTACATACACTGACTCATTTCATGTCTACAGTATTCCTATGCAGAAAGTCATACACTAGTAAAAGCAAAAGAACTGGAATTTATACCTAAAAATTGAGTTCTAGGGCTTATACATAATGAATATGCTATCCTTAAGTACAGAGAATAGTCTAAGGGCATTTAGTGGTTATGAGAGTGGGCTCTGGCACTGGGTTTGAGTCTGGATTAATTATTTCTTAGCTATGTTACCTTGGGAATGTTCTTTCACCTTTCTGTGCTTATTTTTCCTTTCTACCACTTCCAGTTCCCAGTTCGGCATATAAGGAACTTAGGAAATGCTACCATGTTTTAAAAATTAGTGTAAAGCTGAATGAACTTAAAAATCAACAGCTTCCTTAGATCCATAAGAGGAATGACGTCACAGGATAAATGGTTTTCCCAGGAACTGGAGAGACAGCCAGGGAGATGCATAGAATTAAACTTATAGGAGCAGAAACCTCCATAGGAACAAGTGCCAGGGTGGGAAAACCTAAAAACTGTAGGTGATGAATTGCTTGATGCTCTGGATGAACGACTCTGAGAGTTAAAAATTCCACAGACCCCGTTACGGGGGCGGGGGCACATATTTGTGAGTTTTACTTCCAGGAACTCTGCCAGGTCCTCACAGTGAATACCAAAATCCCCTAGTGCTTTCTGCAAGGAGAAGGAAAAAGGAACTATTTTAAAATACACCAGAGCATTCTCTTTCATAACAGAGTCTGCCCTAAGGAGAAACTATTTTACTAGAACTTAACCTGCTGGGGTTTTATCAGAGCTCAATCTTCCCGGGGTTGGGGGGAGGGAAATGCCCAACTCCAGCATCCTCCAGCCATCCTGTCCTACCTCATGAAGTTCACAGTCCAGGGCCAAATACTCACGAAAGACTGAAACCTAATCACAGGAATTCAGAATGATTTCCCTCCTTCACACCTTACCAAAACATTACTAAAGGCCTATCTATAGAAATCCCTTTTACCCAGTACATTACATCTACCTATCAAGAATAAACTATAACATACTAAAAACTGAAAAACAAAAGGCAGAGGGAACATCAGAACAGATTCGGATATGTCAGGGATGGTACAATTATCAGACCAGGTATTTGAAGCAACTATGATTAATATGTTAAGGCCATAATGGATAAAGCAGACAGTGTGCAAGAACAGATGAGCAATGTAAACAGAGAGGCAGACATTCTTCTTTTTAAGTTTTCATTTAAATTTCACTTAGTTAACATACAGTGTAATATTAATGTTAGGTATACAATTTAGAGATTCAACACTTCCATACTTCTTTGGTTAGGTTTATTCCTAGGCATCTTATGGGTTTTGGTGTCATTGTAAATGGGATTGATTCCTTAATTTCCCTTTCTTCTGCTTCATTATTGATATATAGAAATGCAACCGGTTTCTGTACATTGATTCTGTATCCTGTGACTTTACTGAATTTGTGTAGAGAGATGGAAATTCTAAGAAAGAACAAAAAGAAGCGCTAAAGATAAAAAAATACTAACAGAAATGGAGTATGCCTTTGGTAAGATCACTAGTAGAGTGGATACAGCTGAGGAAAGAATCTCTGAGCTTGAGGATATCTTGTAGGAACCTCAAAACTTGAAGCAAACAGAACAAAGACTGAAAAAAAAATCAAGGGAACATCCAAGGACTGTGGGACAACTGTAAGAGGTGTGACAGGTGCATAACGGTAATTCCAGGAGAAGAAAGAGAGAAAGAAAAAGAAGAAATATGTGAAACAGTAATAACTAAGAATTTTTCCACATTAATATCAAACACCAAACAACAGATCTAGGAAGCTGAGAGATTGCCAAGCAGGATACATAGCAAAAAACCTACACCTAGGGATATCATATTCAAATTGCAGAAAATCAAAGGTAAGAAAAAGTATCTGAAAGAATTTAAGGAAAAAAACAGATTACCTATAGAGGAGTAATGGTAAGAGTTACATCTGACTTCTCAGAAATCATGTAAGCAAGAAATAAGTGGAGTGAATATTGTTGAGAATGTGGAGAAGAAAAGAACATCTTTGCACTGTTGAGAGGAATGTAAACTGGGGGAGCCACTATGGAAAACAGTATGAAGGGTTCGCAAAAAATTAAAAATAGGGAACACAGCAACAAAAAATTAAAAATTAAAAATAGAAATAACATATGATCTAGTAATTCAAGTATTGGGTATTTACCCAAAGAAAATGAAAACACTAATTTGGAAACATATATACACCACTGTGCTTATTGCAGCATTATTTTCAATAGCCAAGATATGGAAGCAGCCCAAGTGTCCATCCATAGATTAATGGATAAAGAAGACATGGCATGCATTTTGTGTGTGTGTGTGTGTGTACATACACACAATGGAATATTACTCTGCCATATAAAAGAACAAGATCTTCCATGTGTGACAACATGGGTAAACCTAGAGGGTATTATACTAAGTGAAATAAATCAGACAGAAGAAGACAAATACCATATGATTTTACTTATATGTGAAATCCTTAAAAAATGAAACAAACAAAAAGAAGCAGAAATAGACTCTTAAATACAGAGAACAAACTTGCGATTGCCACAGGGGAGGTGAGTGGGGGGATAGGCAAAATGGGTGAAAAGGATGGGGTAGTACAGAATTCTAGTTATGGAATGTGTAAGTCACAAGGATGAAAGGTAAGGCATAGGGAATGTAGTCAGTGGTGCTGTAATAGCACTGTATGGTGACAGATGGTTCCTACACTTGTGGTGAGCATAGTATACCCTACAGAGTTGTTGAATCATTATGTTGTACACCTGAATCTAATGTAACATTGTGTCAGCTATACTTTAATTTTTTAAAAAAGAAATTTCTCGAGAGGAGAAAAGAGCATCTATTATATGAATAATATAATAAAAACTACCATTTATTGGGCACTTGAATTTGTGACTAAGGAAAGAGAGACTGGAGTGAAATATTTAAAGTTTTGAGAGGAAAAAAAGCCAACCTAAATCTGTACCTTGTGAAATTATTCTTCAGAAGTGCAGAGAAACAGACTTTCGCAGAAAAATAAAAATTGAAGGAATTTGTTGCCAGCAGTCCTGCCTTGCAAGAAATGTTGAAAGAAGTTTTTCAGAGAGAAGGAAAATGATATGTCAGAAACTTAGATTTCCATAAAGAAAGGAAGATCATCAGAGAATGAATAAGTGAAAATAAAATTAAATCTTCTCTTTTTCATAATCTAACAGATTATAGTTTGTTCAAAATAATAATGCCAACAATGTATTTGATTTTATCTATATAGATATGCTTATATGTGCTTATATTTACATAAATGAATGATAATAATAATATAAGGGACAGGAGGTAGGAACTAGAATTATTTTGTTATTTTAAGGTACTCATACTACACATGAAATTGTATAGTGTTATTCAAAAGTGGACTTAGATTAGTTATAAATGTATATTTCAAACTCAAGGCAACCACTAAAAAATTTTTAAGGATATATAATTGATGTGCTCTAAGAAAGGAGAGAAAATGGAATCATACAAATGCTTGATTAAAACCACAAAAAGCAGGGGTGCCTGGGTAGCTCAGTGGGTTAAGCCTCTGCCCTCGCCTCAGGTCATGATCTCAGGGTCCTGGGATCAAGCCCCACATTGGGCTTTCTGCTCAGCGGGGAGCCTGAGCCCCCCCACCCCATCTGCCTCTCTGCCTACTTGTGATCTCTCTCTGTCAAATAAATAAAATCTTTAAAAGAAAACACAAAAAGCAGACAAAGTATGGAAGACAAAAATAGGAACAAGAGCAACAAATAGAAAACAATAACAGATGTGGTACATATTAAACCAACTACATCAATAATCACTTTATTTTTTTTATTATGTTATGCTAGTCACCATATAGTACATCATTAGTTTTTGATATAATATTCAGTGATTCATTATTTGTGTATAATACCCAATGCTCATTACAACATGTGCCCCCCTTAATACCCATCACGTTAAACATCAGTGGGTTAAATATACCAATTAGAAGAGATCATCAAAGTGTCAGAGTAGATTAAAAAAAACTCGGGTGCCTGGGTGGCTCAGTAAGTTTAGCATCTGCCTTCGGCTCAGGTCAATATCCCGGGGTCTTAGGATGGAGCCCTGCATCGGGATCCCTGCTCAGTGGGGAGTCTGCTTCTCCCTTTCCTCCCTGATCATGCTCTCTCTCACTATCTTTCTCTCTCTCTCAAATAAATAAATAAAATCTTGAAAAAAAATCCAGGAACTCAACTAAATGTTTTACATATACTAACTTTAAATATAAGGACACATATAGATTAAAGGTAAAGAGATAAAGAGAAATCATGCTAACAACTAGTGGGAAAAGAAAGGAATAGCTATATTAATTTCAAGAAGAGCAAAATTCAGAGCAAGGAAAGTTATCAGATGAAGAGGAGCATTACATAATGATAAGGGGATCAATTCCTCAATTCTTCAGTGGGCATGCACCTAACAACAGGGCATCATGACACATGAGGCAAAAACTGATAGAGCCCCAAGAAGAAATAGATGAATTAATTATTATACTTGGAGACATTTTTTCTTTCTGTAAAATAGGACTAATACTAGTGTCTATTCAATAAGGCAGCTATAAGGAATGAATTAACGCATACAAAGCCCTTAGAATTGTGTCTGATGCATTTTATGAACATGAAAATCCTAGGTGTTATTATGACTATTATTATTATTAATCTATCCAGAACCACTATAATTTTCTGTGTTTGACACATAGATTACTATACTAATCTGTCACTTTTGCTTTTCTTCTAGAAACCTGGAAAAGAGGAAGGTGAATAGAGGAGTATAGACTCTTTTTTTTTAATCATAGAGAGAAGCCATGTATTCTTCCACTCTTATCCTCAACATGACCCCTGCTGAGCTGGAGGGAAAAAGAAAATAAAAGTAAAATTTAAAAATACTGTGGTATAGTTAGGAAAGTGGCATGTGAATTCATAAAAAATTGGAAATAGTAAAGATATGTTTGGAACAAAAAATTTTAAGAGAAGAGGGGAACAACATTTATTTATAATAAAGGCTAGTAGGTAGTATTTTGGGGGTTCCTCTTAAAAGAAGTTTTTGTTGCATAAAAACTTCTGAAAAATTCAGGTCTAGAGGAACTCAGCGTTGTTGTTGTTATACTCTAATTCCTGTGTACAGGGGTTCACTAGGTGTAGATGCCAGTGCCCTTTTGATCAGAAAAAAGGAAGGAGATAACCTTTACTGAGTAGGTACTATGGAAAAGGTACCTAAATAAGTTTCTAAAAATCCCTTCAGTGGGGCGCCTGGGTGACTCAGTCGATTGTACATCTGCCTTTGGCTCAGGTCATGATCCCAGGGTCCTGGGATTGAGCCCCACATTGGGCTCTCTGCTCAGCAGAGAGCCTGCTTCTCCCTCTCCCTCTTCCTCTGACATTCCCCCTGCTTGTGCTCTCTCCTCTCTCTCTCTCTCTCTCTCTCTCTGTCAAATATATAAATAAATAAAATCTTTTTAAAAATCCATTGAACAAACCAGCGAGGTAGATTTTGTTCATTTTATATATGAGGAAACTGAAGTGCAAAGAGATTTAAGTAAATTACTGAAGTTCACATAGCAAGTCAGAAGCTTATCTAGAATTCAAACCCACATCTGTCTGGTTCCAAAGACTCTGATGCTCCCATACTGTCTTCGTTTTTTATTTTTTATGTTTTTAAAGATTTTATTTATTTATTTGACAGAGAGAGACATAGTGAGAGAGGGAACACAAGCAGAGGGAGTGGGAGAGGAAGAAGCAGGCTTCGCACTGAGCAGGGAGCCTGATGTGGAGCTCAATCCCAGGACCCTGGGATCATGACCTGAACCAAAGGCAGACGCTTAACGACTGAGCCACCCAGGCACCTCTGTCTTCATTTTTTAAAATGTGCCTAAGAGAGGAATTTGGACCTCCCCTAGAAAGCCAGTGTGTGATATAAAATTATACTTCTTCATACACGACTAGCCTTAGAATAGAAGTTTTGGTTCCTGATGCCTGGAAATTTCCATACTGGTCCAAGGTCATCTTCATTATAACTCTTCAGGTATATGATGTTGACTCTCCTGAGACCAGACTTGTCAAGCCTGCAGACTGGTTTAGCAAAAAGAACCTGGAGTTAGAATTAGACAGCCCTGAGTTCCAAAATTAGTTTCATAATTTGATTGTCTATAACACCGGGCAAGTTTCTTAGGTTCTCTGAGCTTTGCTGCCCCCCCCCCAACTTAATTCTCTTTTTCAATCTCCCTTCTTCCTGATCTCATTTGGGATACATAAGAGGCATCTGACTTCTTATTCCTGGTCCATCCCTTGTGTGTATTAAATATTGCCACCCATCATAATTATTTGTAACGGTCCTCATCCAAACTGTGGCTTAAAGTTATCATTTATTCTCAGGAATTTGTAGAGCTGGATGTCTCTGCTTCAGTGGTATAGCAGCTGAGGAAGTTCTGCTCAATGGGTTTCCTTCTGGGGCCCAGGTTGAAGGTGAACAGCTATCCTGAAGACTTTCTTTTCATGATCATCGCAGAGGCAGAGGAGGGCAAGCAGAAGCATGTGAGAGTCTTCTTAAGTTATAGGGTCAGAACAGGCATACTGTTACTTCTACCCAATTCTCTTGGCCAAACTAAATAAAAAAGCCAAGCTTTTTCTAAAGCTAAATCAAAAACCCAAATCAAGGGGCAGCAATGTATCAATAATAAAAGTGTGAGTACAGAGCAGGTGAAGAATTGGGGTTGATGAGTCAATCTTTCACCCTCTTTGAAACTATTTGAAACTTTCTTCATCTTTCTCAGGCCTGTTCTACTTTGACAGGAATAAACTCTCTCAATTTCCTCGTTTCCCACTTACAAGTCTTCTGTACCCAAACTTGCCAGCCATTTTCTCTTTTCTTCCATTCTCAGAATAAGATAATGTCATTCAACCTGTGCTTTGAATTTCTTTCCCCTCTCCTGCCTCTGGGAATCATCAGTTATCTTTTCTTTTCCCCATGTAATCAACTTAGACTTTTCTGTTTTCTCCTTCTTTTAAAATGCCAGTTTTTCCACTCTGAAACAAAAAGAAAAAACAAAAAGCTTATTGACCGAATATTTTCCCCTTACTCCCCTTCTCATACAAGCTTCTAGAAAGTGTTAATTTCACTTTTTCATAGCATTCACTCCTCAGCATACTGAAATCTGGCTTCTGCTCCCATCACTTTACTGGTAATGTTCTCTCGAATATCACTGTAGATTATTTCCTGAAACAATCTTCCTCTGGCTTACATGAAATGACTCTCTTCCTATTCTCTTATATCACTGTATGGTTTTTCTCAATTTCTTTTTCTTCTTTCTAAGATTTTTAAAAAATTATTTGACTGAGAGAGGGAAAGCACAAGCAAGGGGATCATCAGGTTGAAGGAGAGGGAGAAGCCGTCTTCTCGCCAAGCAGGGAGCCCAGCGCGGGGCTTGATCCCAGGACCCTAGGATCATGACAGCTACTAGGATCAAGGCAGCTACTTAACCAACTGAGCCACCCAGGCACTCTTTTTCTCAATTTCTCTCACTGAATCTTCTTCCTTGCCTGTTTTTAAAATGTTATTTCCTAAGTGTCCATCAAAGGATGAATGGATAAAGAAGAGGCAGTATATATAATGGAATATTACTTGGCCATCAAAAAGAATGAAATCTTGCCATTTGGAATGCTGTGAATGGAACTAGAGGGTATTATGTTAAAGTGAAATAAGCCAGACAGACAAAGACAAATACTGTATGATTTCATTTGTATGTGGAATCTAAATAATAAATGAACAACCTACATCAACAACAAAACAACAAAGAGAAAAATAGACTCATAAAAAAAAAATAGAAAACAAACTGATGGTTGCCAAAGGAGAGGAAGGTGGGAGGATGGGCTAAATGGGTGAAGGGGATTAAGAGGTACAAACTTCCAATTAAAATATGAGTCACAGGGATGAAAAGTACAGCATAGGGAATATAGTCAATAATGTTGAAATATACTTTTTGTGATGAGTATTTTGTAGTATATACAATTGTTGAAGGAAAAATAAAATAAAATGTTGTTTCCTAGAGACTGGACCATAGTCCTCATCTTATTCATTATCTTTTCAGCAAATTTTCTAATCTATTCACCAGGTTTTATCTATCCTTATCTTAATTTAGAAGCATGCTTCTAAATTCCAGCTATCGCCAATTGAATATAATATAGGTAACTGAAACCAATTCCAACCATTCCAAATTCACTACTTTCTACATAACACACATTGACTCTTATAGTTCATAGAGCGTTATAGTTGCCAGTTTTTCTCACTCAGTCTTCCAAATAAAACCTGGCACTCATCCTTGCTTTCTCCTTTTTCATCTCTCCATATCCAGCCCACCACCAAGTTAGATCAGATTAAAATCAAGCCTTCACTACCCCTGACATAGTTTAGATACTTGTCATTTTTTAGGGGTTTCTATGGTTGTTTGTTGTTTTATTGTTTTGGACAGGGACTATTTCAGTAGCTTCCTAATTGTTCTCTCTCCATTTGGCCTTTAGGGGTAACATTTTTATAAAGTGCCTACTACAATATTTGGTACATATTAGGTATTTAGTGTGAGTTAGATCTTTCTCTCTCATCCTCAGAGCAAACTAGGCCTGACTCAAAATGGAACTCATCCTGTGACTTGATAACTTGTTGACTCTTCTTTTGAGAAAAGTTCATTTGGAAATGAAAATTAGATTTGTTTCTGGCATCTCTGTTCTCCCATTTACTTTTTGGGCCTTGTCTCCTTTGCTTAGATTTCAGAGTACTTGTTTCCACTTCTCTTTATCTAGCACTGTTCTTGGGTAGGATGTGATGAACACCATCAGGATGATTAAGCTTAGGGAGAGTAGATCTAAAATTTCCACTACCAAAAAAATAGTGTGTGAGGTGATGGATGTGTTAGTTGACCTTATTGTGGTAATCATTTTGCAACATATGCATATAACAAATCATCACATTATACACCTTAAACTTATGCAGTGTTATATGTCAATTATATCTCAATAAAGCTGGAAAAATCAGTGCTGTGTATAGCAAAGTAATGAGTTATTAGTTTTAGTTGCCAGGGAATTTTCTTCATGGAAAGGTACATTAAACATGGCTTCTTTCAGAAGGAGTGCTGTTTTGAGAGGTTCCAAAGTCTTAAACTAAAGGAGAAATTCTCTAATAGAAGAATGTGGGGACTCAGTAGTTGGTTAATGGAGTTGTTTGTGTATGATGTTGGGGGTTCCCTGAAATCATAACCATCTCCATGGTCTGCTCCAATTCTCAGGCTGGCTCTGTACCTTGTTAAAAATTACTGCTATCAGCAATGTACACAGTAATGAAACTATGGAAAGAGCCTAGATGTCCCTCAACAGATGAATGGATAGAGAAGATGTGGTATGTGTGTATATATATATATGTATATACATATATATATATACAATGGAATACTATGCAGCCATCAAAAACCTGAAATCTTGCCATTTGCAACAATGTGGATGGACCTAGACGGTATTATGCTAAGCTAAATAAGTCAATCAGATAAAGACAATTATCATATGCTCTCACTGATATGAGGAATTTGAGAGGCAGGGTGTTGGGGGTTGTGGGCGTAGGGATGACAAGATGGGACTGGGGATGGAGACAAACCATAAGACACTCTTAATCTCAGGAAACAAACTGAGGGTTGCTGGACGGGAGGCAGGTAGAAGGGATGGGGTGGCTGGGGAATGGATATTGGGGAGGGTATATGCTATGGTGTCTGCTGTGAATTGTTAAAGACTGATCACTCACAGACCCGTACCGCTAAAACAAATAATACATTATATGTTAATATAAAGCCCAGCCGGGACAAAAAAATAAAAATAAAAGTTGCTACTATAAACAGTGATTATTTAAGTCTTCTTTCCTATTTAGAGAACAAGGTAGATTGCCAAGATAGCTCAGGTTCCTTCTGCCATCAGGTTCAGATGGAGTTCACTTTCCTCCAGTGGCTCCCAAATTGTTATTTTAATTAGTCAATTAATACCCATATCACTGTTGGTGGATTACAATAAAATATCATTGACTGAATGATTTTCAAAATAAATTGGAATGTGAAGGTGAATTTGATTGTAAACCCAGACTGTATTTGAATTAATTTGTAAAATAGTAGTGTGTAGTACAGCAACATCAATTCTGAATATATAATCATGAAATTCAAAGACCTTGAACAAAGATGATGTTGGAAAAATTAGGTTACATGAAGAAATAATGACTAGTGGATAAAATTTATATGTTGCTAATTTTGTCTACTGAATTAAAATGCAAAGTGGCAGCAAATAACATTGTTATATTCATTTTATTTTCTCAAATAAAAGAATAATTGAAAAGCCAGATTGATTTATGAAGTGTGCTGAAATCATTGCTAACAGGATGCTTATATTGTTTTCTTAAAAATCAAAAGAAAACATCTCCCCTATCATGAAACATATTTTAAAATGAATTTGTACTGTGGTTTGTTCTGTCTGCTTTTTTCCATAAAGTTTTTGGGACAGCCTCTTGTTTTATCCTTGGCCTCTTCTTTTTGGCAGAGGTGGAAAAGAGAATCTTTGCTTGCTTTTTTGTTTGTTTCAAGTTTTTATTTAAATTCCAGTTTGTTAACATACAGTGTAATACTAGTTTCAGGTGTCCAATATAGTGATTCAGCACATCCATACATCATTGATGCTCATCATGACACATGCCCTCCTTATTCCCTATTACCCATTTAACCCAATGCCCACCGACCTCCCCTCCAACAACCCTCAGTTTGTTCTCTATAGTTAAGAGTCCGTTTTATGGTTAGCTTCTCTCCTTGCCCCCATGTTCATCTGTTTTGTTTCTTAAATTCCACATATGAGTGAAATCATATGGTACTTATCTTTCTCTGATTGACTTATTTTGCTTAGCATTATACCCTCTAGTTCCATCCACATCATTGCAAATGGCAAGATGTCCTCTTTTGATGGCTGCGTAGTATTCCATTGTGTATATCTACCACATCTTCTTTATCCATTCTTCTGTTGATGGACATCTAGGCTCTTTCCATAATTTAGCTATTGTTGATATGCTGCTATAAACATCGGGGTACGTGTGTCCCTTCAAATCAGTATTTTTGTATCCTTTGGGCAAATACGTAATAGAGCAATTGCTGGATGATAGTGTAATTGAACAAAGACACAAAGCAGCCCTTTGAGAATTCATTTCAAGTCAGTCTTTACACAAGTAAACCAGTTTTATTACCTCAAAATGATAACTTTTCAGCCAGAGGCAGAATTAAAATTAGGTAACCAAGTTTGATCACCCACTTCAAATATATTTTAATGTAAATTTCTATCTCTATTTCTCTTCTGGGATTCCAATAAAAAACACATATCAAAAAACTTTATTTTGTCCTTAACTCATATGTCTCTGTTCATTTTTCAGCATTTTTTCTTCTCTGTGATTTAGTTTGTATCGTTTCTATTGCTATGCCTTCTATTTTACTGATCTTTATGTAGTTCCAGAACATTTTCATCACCTCAAAATAAAACCATATGCTCATTTAGCAGTCACTTCTCATTCCCTCTCAATTGATTTTTGAGTATTGATTATGGACTCTGCAATTCTGCTATAATTGTTTATTGGCTCTAAATTTTTGTGAATGAATTTTAAATTTAAAAAGTATGCAGACAAAGTATTGTCTGCATATGATCATGTCATCTATAAACAAAGCTAGTTTGCTTCCTTTCTCTGCCTAGAATTATCTATATTATATTATTATACTATATTATCTATACAGTAATCGGTAGCAGTGGTGTAAGTGAGCATCCTTATATTATACCACTTAGAGGGAACACTTCCAGTCTTTCACTCTGGAGTCTGATAGTATATGTAAGTTCTCCACAGTGCCTTTATCATGGTGAGAAAGTTCTCTTTTATTCCTACTTTGCTGAGTATTTGTGTTATGAAAGAATGCTCAATTTGGTCAAATGCTTTATTTGCATCATATGAGATGACCATGCATTTGTTTTCATTTATTCAATTGACATGGCTTATTAAATTGAATGATTTTTATATTTTGAAATATGAAATACATCACTTTAATTCTCATAATAAACCCTGGTTTGACATGTTATATAATACTTTTGATATGCTGCTGTATTAGGTTTGCCATTGAGGAAATTTGTATCTATATTCATAAGGGATATTGACCTCTAGTGGTTTTTGTTTGTTTTTACTATGATGTGTTTGTCTGGCATTAGTATGGGGGTAATGATGGCTTCACAGAATATGGGAGACTGAAGTCTAAGAGCAAGAACCCATGAAAGGCCTGAGACCTAAAACACAAGGTCCAAGACCCGAGATAGAAACCTTAGCTTGAAGATCTAACATCCAAGGATGGAAGGTCCCAGACACACATAAAGACCCAGGACTCCAGCCACTCTAGATGGACAGAAGACCCAAGAGAGAAAGATATCTCAAGGCTAAATTAGGTGGGAAGCTGGAAGCCCATGACCCAGAATCCAGGAAGGTTTTAGAAGCCCTAAGACCAAAGGAACTCTCATGTCGAGACTGCTGAATTCCAGCTTTTCTCTATTGCTATCCTCCCTACTCTTGGACATTTTCATTTCTCCTTTTCCTGTTCTCATGTGTCCATTTAAGCCCACTTCTTTTGAAATGCCTTTTTGATGTTGCTATTACTTTAAAGAAACCTATCTTTAGACTGGCAATATTATGCCTGGGCTGATCTTAAGCCAATTTTGATCACAGTTTTGAGCCATTTATTCAGTGTTTGTTTTTTAATTTCCATTTCTCTCCACTTGAGAGAGACATATAGGTAACCTTGATTTTAGACCTCCCCTTTCCTTAGAAGCTCTAGGCTGATGAGAAAAGGAAAGCATCAGGCTTCTGAGGGGGGAAAAATGTAATGGGCTATTTAGAGAAAGTGTGAAGAGATGCCCCAGGCCAATGACAAGAATTAGACAAGAAATACCCAGATGTGCCAGCCTGTTGAGAAGCACCAGCCAGCAACACCTTACTTCTTTGAGCTTAGTTTCTGGCATCCTCAGACTACCACTACTGATAAGAATAAGAGAACAATGCCATCATCATCTGATTTTTATGGCATAGTGAAATTGTGAACACATCCATTTTTAAAGGAAATGGCTTTGTCTCTATCCTTCTACCCAAAATGGAATCTTATCCCAAATGTTCTGATAAATGGGAAGATACACTTTGACTTCTGAACTCATGTGAAATGCAGAATATTTGAGCTGTGAGTGTTTGGAAGATTGAAAAATCTTGCTCAGCTTGGGTGACCACCAAAGCAATCTAAAGCCATCTACATGTCACAACTGAGACAAATTGGGGAATGTGTTGCCTAATATCAAATAAAATGTACTGTTTTGAAAGAAAAAAGGGATGAGTTAGGAAGTACTCACTTCTACCTTCTGGAAGAGTTTGAGAAATATTGGTGTTCATGCTTGAAAATTTTGTAGAATACTCGTTCGTAAAGCCATCTGGTCCTGGCCTTTTCTTGTGTGCTGGTTGCTGATTTAATCTCTATATATTATACATCTATTCAAAGTTTCTTTTTCTTCTTGAGTTGATTTTGATAAGTTGTGTGTTTTTAGGATTTTGATTCTTCCCTCTAATGTTTTGTCAATTTTGTTAATCTCTTCCATGAACAAACTTTTTGTGTAATTGATTTTCTCCATTTCATTTCTATTCTCTATCCCATTAATCTCTGTTCCAATCTTTATTATTTTCTTCCTTCTGCAATTTTTGGGTTTAGTTTGCTCTTCTTTTTTAGTCTCTTCAGGAGCAAAGTTAAGTTGAATATATGCATTTATAGCTAAAATTTTCCCTTTGAACACCTCTTTCTTTGCCTCCCATAAATGTTGGTATATTGGGTTTTCATTTTCATTTGTCTCAAAATATTTTCTAGTTTCTCTTGTGATTTCTTCCTTGACCTATTGGTTATTTAAGAATGTGTTGTCTAATCTCTATCTATTCCTGAATTTTTCAGTTTTCCATCTGCTATTGAGAGGATAGTTTGCATGATTTCAATCTTTTAAATTTATTTGGACTTTATAATCTAAAATAGTCTATACTTGAGAAAAGTGTCTATTCTGTTCTCGTTTGGTGGAATGTTCTGCATATTTTTCTTAAGTATAACTGGTTTATTGCATTGTTCAAGTCCCCTATTCTCTTATTGATCTCCTTTTAGTTGTTTTATCTACTCTTGAAAATAGAGTATTGAAGCCTCTACATATTATTGTACAACTTTCTGTTTATCTCTTCAATTCTGCCATTCTTGCCTCATATATTTTGGGGCTTTGTTGTCATATACGTATATATTTGTAACTCCTATGTCTTCTTGATGGATTGACCCTTTTATCAATATGTAATGTCCTTCTTTGTCTCTTGCAACAGTTTTGACTTGAATTGCATTTTGTCTGATATTAATATAGCTATCCCATCTTTCTTTTGTTTACTATGTGCATGCAATATAATTTTTATTTATTTTATTATCAACCTATTTGTGTCTTTCAGTCTAAATTGAATCTCTTTTAGTCAGCATATAGGTAGATCTTTTTGCATTCATTCTGCCAGTATCTATTCTTTAATTGGAAAATGAATCATGTGTACATTTAAAGTAATTACTAGTAAGGAAAGACATATTTCTACCACTTTGCTTTTTGTTTTCTATATGTCTCATATGTTTTTATTCCTCGATTCCTCCATTGCAGCCTTTCTTTTGTGTTTAATTGATTTTCATAGTGTACTGTTTTTATTATCTTTCCAAGTATATTAAAAGATGCTCAATATCACCAATTATCAAGGAGATGCAAAGCATCACTTCACACCTATTAGGATGACCATTATCAAAATGTCAAAAGATGGTAAGTGTTGGCAATGATGTGGAGAAAAGAGAACCCTTGTGCATTGTTGGCGGGAATGTAAATTGGTACAGCCATTATAGAAAACAATATGGAGGTTCCTCAAAAAATTTAAAATAGAACTACCATTTGATCCAGCAACCCACTTCTCAGTATATATCCAAAGGAAATAAAATCACTGTCTCAAAGAGATATCTGTACTCCCCTGCTTATTGTAGCATTATTCCCAGTACCCAAGACCTGGAAATAACTTAAATTTCTGTAGGCAGATGAATGGATAAAGAAAATGTGGCATAGATATAAACAGGATATTATTTAGTCATAAAAAAATAAATCCTGTCATTTTCAAAGACACAGATGAATCAGGAGAGCATTTTACTAGGTGAAATAAGCCAGGCACAGAAAAACAAATATTGTGTGACATCACTTCTGTGTATGATGTCAATAGATAGATAGATAGATAGATAGATAAAATAAAGCTGAATTCATAGTAACAGAGAGTAGTTATCGGAAGTTGGGGGTTGGTGGAAAAGGGAAGATAAGAAAAAAAGTAGAATCGTGGCTTCTAGGGACCAGGAGGAGAAAGTCATAGTTATTGTTTAAGAGGTTCAGAGTTTCAGTTACGCAAAATGAAAATAGTTCTGGAGATGGATGGTGGTGATGATTGCATGACAATATTGTTGCACTTAATATCACTGAACCATACACTAAAATGGTTAAGATAGTAAATTTTATAATACATACATTTTACCACAATAAAAGGTCTTAAAAAGAAATTTTTTTCCATTTCATCCAGTTTGTCAAATTTATTACCTTAAATTATTCCTAGTATTTCCCATTATCTCTTTAATTTTGTAGAATTTGTAGTGATGGCCGCTCTTTTGTTCTTGATATTGGTAATTTGTGTTTTCTTTCTTTGTCTTTTTCAGCCCAACAAGAGGCCTGTTGATTTTATTGATATTTTCAAAAAAAACAGATTTTGTTTTCATCGATTTTTTTTGTTTTTTTTCAATTACCATTTAGTTGATTTTGCTTTTTTTCCTATGATTTCCTTCTATCATTTTACTTTGGCTTTAATTTCCTCTTCCTAATTAAAAAAAATTTAGGTGGGAACTCAAATCCCTGATATTAGTTCTTCCTTATTTTCCAATATAATTATTGGAAACTATAATTTTCCCTCTAAGCACTACCCTTACATTACCCCACAAAGGTTAATATAATGTATTTTTATTATTACTACTTCAGAATAGCCTCTAAATTCTCTTGGGGCATTTTCTTTGTCTCTTGTATTATTTAGAACTGCATTGTTTATTTTCCAAATATTTGCTATTTTCCTAATCATGATATTATTACTGATTTCTAATATAATTTATTCGTGCTAAGAGAACAGATTCTGTATTCAGTCTTTTTAGAGTTATTTAGACTTGTTTTATAAGAACAGATTCTGGTTAACATAACATGTGCCCTTGAAAAGAAGGTGTTATTCTGCCATTGCTGGACACAGTGCTTTGTGAAGATAAATGAAGTCAATGTCATTGATAGTGTTGTACAGAACTTTTATGTCATTACTTATTGCTATTTGTTTAGTTCTATCAAATTCCACAAGATGAATGTGTTGAAAAATCCAACCATGAATGCAGAATTGTCTATTTTCTACTAATTTTTGTCCATTTTCCCTTCACAGTTTTGGAAACTTTGTTAATAGATGCATAGTTATCTATTATAGTTATACCTTCCTAGTAAACTGACATATTATTATGAAATATTTCTCTTTATTTCTAGTACTACTTTTTAATCTTGAAATCTATTTTATCTGATATTAGTGTAGCTATTCCCTAATCCTAATCCTTATTCTTTGCATAGTGTATCTTTTCCCATCCATTTACTTTCGTTCTATATTTGTCCTTACATGGAAAATGTGTCTCTTTTAGAAAGTGTGTAAATGTGCCTTTAAAAAAAATCTGTTCTCTCAGTTTTCCTTTCAGATTTTATTTATTTAGTTATTTGACAGACAGAGATCACAAGTAGGCAGAGAAGCAGGCAGAGAGAGGAGGAAGCAGGCTCCCTGCTGAGCAGAGAGTCCGACGTGGGGCTCCATCCTAGGACGCCAGGACCATGACCAGAGCTAAAGGCCAGAGGCTTTAACCCACTGAGCCACCCAGGCGCCCACCTCAGTTTTCCTTTTAATTGGGGTATTTAACCTATGAATATTTAATGTAACTGTTGATATTGGTGAATGTTATAGGCTAAATATTGTCCCCTTAAAATTCATATATTGAATTCCTAACACCACATACCTTAGAATGTGACTGTATTTGGAGATAGGGTCTTCTTAGAGATAACTAAGTTAAAATGAGATCATTAGGATGAGTTCTAATCTGAGATGATTGGTATCCTTATAAGAAAGGGAAATTAGGGGTCACCGAGGTGGTCAGTCAGTTGAGCATCAGACTGTTGATTTCGGCTTAAGTCATGATCTCATGGGTCTTGAGATCAAGCCCTGCATGGGGCTCTGTGCTCAACAGGGAGTCTGATTGAAGATTCTCTCCCTCTATTCCTTCCCCTGCTTGCACTCTTTCTCTCTCAAATAAATAAATAAATCTTTTATAAAAGAAAAAGAAGGGCAAATTAGGACACAGACATGTACAGAGGGAAGACTATGTTAAGATACAGAAAGGAGATGCCATTTGCAAGTAAAGAAAAGAAACCTTAGAAGAAACAACCCTGCTGATATCTAGTCTCCAGAACAGTGAGAAAATACATTTCTGGTGTTTTAGCTACTGAGTCTGTGCTGCTTTGTTACGGCAGCTGTAGCAAACTAATACAGTGAGTTTGAATCTACATGTTTACTCTTTTTTTTGGTGTTCTTTGGTATTCTTGTCTTTCAATTACTCCCTTCCTGCCTTTTAATCAGATTAACTATGTTTTCAGGATTGTGTTTTACTATTCTTATTGGGTTGTTAGCTAGACTTCTTTGCATGTTTTTAGTTTATTCTATACATCCTTCACTTTTCGCAGTTCATTTTCAGTTAATATTATATCACTTTATGTAAAATATAAAAACATTCCAACAGTCTAGGGCCACATACACCCCTCCTTCCTTGATTTTAGAGTTATTATATGTATTAAATCTACTTATATTAAACACTGCAGGGTAATGCTCTATATTTTCCTTTTAATAGTTTTATATATCATAAAGAATTAAGAGGGAGAGAAAAGCCAAAATGATTGTCTTTTTTAAAAAAAGATTTTATTTATTTGACACAGAGAGAAGAGAGTAAGAGTACAAGCAGGGGGAAGGGCAGAGAGAGAAGGAGAAGCAGGCTCCCTGCGGTACTCAGTCCCAGGACCCCAGGATCCTGACCTGAGCCAAAGGCAGTCGCTTAGCCAACTGAGCCACCCAGGTGCCCCAAAATGATAGTCTTTTGCATGTACTTTGACATTTAGCATTAAAAATGTTCTTTATTCTTTTTTTTTTGAAATTGTCACTTTCCATCTGGGATAATTTTCCTTCAGCCTGGATAATTTTTACTGGTATTTCTTTTCATAGATCTGCTGGTGATGAATTCTTTTTGTTTTCTTTTCTTGGAAAATCCCTTTATTTTTTATTATTATTTTTTTTTGCTTTCATTCTTTTTTTTCTTTTTTTTTTGTGTCAGAGAGACAGGGAGAGAGAGAGAGAGCGAGCACAGGCAGACAGAGTGGCAGGCAGAGGCAGAGGGAGAAACAGGCTCCCCGCCACGCAAGGAGCCCAATGTGGGACTCAATCCCAGGATGCTGGGATCATGACCTGAGCCGAAGGCAGCCACTTAACCAACTGAGCCACCCAGGCGTCCCTTGCTTTCATTCTTGAAGGATATTTTTGCTGAATACAGAATTTTATACAGAAAGTTTTTTTCCTTTCAGTATTTTAAAGATGTTCCATCTGTTCTAGCCTCCATTGTTTCTGATCAGAAGTTGGTTTTTAATCAGATCATTGTTCCCTTATATGCAATTCATCATTTTTCTTTTGCTATTTTCAAGCTTTGTTGTTTGTAATTAGTTTTCAACAGTAAGGCTATTATGTGTTTTGGCATGGGCTTCTTCATGTTTATTCTGCTTTGTTTTCCTGAAGCATCCTGTATATGTAAAATTTTGCTTGTCAGCCTTTATTTATTTTTTCTTTAAGATTTATTTATTTATCTGAGAGAGAGAGAGCACACATGGAGGGCACAGTGAGAGAGGGAGAGAGAGTCAAGCAGACTCTGTGCTCAGCGTGGAGCCCCCTGTGGGGCTCCATATAGGGCTCCACATGGGGCTCAGTCTCACAACCCTGAGATCACGACCTGAGCCGAAACATATGAGTGAAACATATGAGTGAAATATGATATTTGTCTTTCTCTGACTTATTTCACTTAACGTTATACCCTCTAGCTCCAGCCATGTTGCAAATGGCAAGATCTCATTCTCTTTTATGGCTAAATAATATTCCATTATATGTATATACCACATCTTTTTAATCCATTCATCTATGGTGGGTACTGAGGTTGTTTCCATATGTTGGGTATTGTAAATAATGCTTCAATAAACATAGGAATGCATATATCTTTTTGAATTAGTGTTTTTGTATTCTTTGGGTAAATACCCAGTAGTGGAATAACTAGATCATATAGTAATTCTATTTTTAATTTTTTGAGGAATCTCCATACTGTTTTCCACCATGACCACATTGAATAATTTCTGTTGATTTATTTTACAGTTCACATATACCTTTCTGTCATCTCCATTTAGCTGTCAGATCCATCAAGTGAATTTTTTTAATTTCAGATTCTCTGGCCAGAAAGAATGATTTTTCTACGAGTGCCTCCACCACTGTATGGATCACACATGCAGCTGCACTAAATCTCAGGATAAAATCCACAAAAGGAGGAACTTCATAGAGCTACTCACCTCCTCTTTTCTGAGACTATACTCCTTACTAGAATCTGTCTGCTTCTGTTGACATTCCTGTACCTTCATGTAATTGCTTTCTATCAGGTGTTGAGATTTTGTAATTCTTTTCTGCAGGGGACTTTGGGAGTGTCTGAGTCTGTCAACAGAGAAACTGGAAATCCTAATGATTTTTATTTGACTGAAGTGTGGTGTTTGAGTGAGTAGTGCTGATAAACTGAGAATATGCAGTTGAAGTTTTGTTGTGAAAATTCTTTGAATATCAGCTTGAGGGGTTTGTGCTTAATTTCAGAGTTAACAAGGAGTAATCAGCACATGGGAAGCTAGAGTTATGTTCTTTAAAAATATCTATCTTAGGGGGCACCCGGGTAGTTCAGTCAATTAAGTGTCCAACTCTTCAGTTCAGGTCATGATCTCAGGGTTTTGAGATGGAGCCCCACATTGGGCTCTACACTGAGCGTGGAGGCTGCTTAGGATTCTCTCTCTCCCTCTCCCTCTGCCCCTCCCCTCCCCTTGTTCTGTTTCTCTCTCTGTCTCTAAAAAAAAAATACCTATCTTAGCAAGCTTGGGCTGATAAAATACCATTGACTGGGTGACTTATACACAACAGAAATGTATTTCCCACAGTTCTGGAGGCTGGAAGCTCAAGACGAGGTCATCAGAATGGTCAGGTTCTATAGAGAGCTACTTACTTCTCCTTGTATCTCTACATAGGGATATCGGAGTGAGCTAGCTTTCTAGCCTCTTCTTACAAGGCCTCTAATCCCATTCAATTCCACCCCCATCGCATAATTCCCTTGCAAAGCCCCCACCCAAATACTATCACACTAGGAGGGTTTCAACATATGAATTTGGATGGGGGGGTGTGGGCAGAAACATTCAGTCCATACCAACACCTGTATGTTGAACTTAATTAAAATAGTACACACAAAAAATCATTTGTGAGAACAGATATGTTTAGAAAAAGTTTCTGTATGGATGTGTGTCTTTTCCTAAAGTCTGTGAACAGACTTCAAAGAGAGACACAGAGGAATTACAAAGCACACTTTCCTTCCTCCTAGGGTAAGCAACTGTAAGGCAGGAGCAACAGGTAGCCAGCACATTGAAATTCAGTAACTGACTTTCAATTTCACAGACCATAATTCTGAACTGACAGGAAGCAATAGGGCTCAAACTAAGGCCCTTTAGTGGAGATGGACCAGTAATTATGTGGGGTGCTACATGTTCTACTTTTGTTTGCTAAATAATAGGATACTCTAGGGTGCTTTCATAATTACATCACAGTCACTCACTCAATGCACTCTGCTAGCTACCAAACTTGAACATTTTGAGTTGTTTCTAGCCAGGTAAATGAAAATGATGGAAGAAAATAATTACCCTAAATTGTCTGAAACCCTTAGGAAAAATTAGTTTTATTAACCTGATGCCTGAGTCATCACAGGTACTGTTTTTGAAAAATGCCCTGCAGTTTGGTTTTATAAAAGAGCCTTCTTTTGTTGTTTATTAATTTTCAGCAGGGTAACCAATGTTGGATAGCACAGGGACACTGAAGAAAGAGGTTTGGGAGAAAGAATAATTTTATGATTAGCCTTTTATTCTTCCTAATCATCTCTTCCATTAGTAAAACTCCCAAGGATAACAATGGCACACAAGCGTTTGAAGTGGCAGTGAGAGCTTGAATCAGCTAGAACAGTAGTTTGTCTGCTGCATTTAAGATTTAACAGAGGCAGCAGTGCATCGAGGTTCGTATGAAGGTGAACAAGGAAAAAATAATAGGATACAATTGAAAAATAGATTTCTTTGTGGTGACCACCCTGGAATGGGAACAATTACTACCTTGCAAAGAGATATTTACTTTATCACTTCTGTTCACCTTAGGGGACAATGAAGGTAGGTTAACATGGTCTCCAGGGCCTTGCGAAAGCATTTATAGTCGTGAGATTGCATTTACTTTTATATAAGTTAGACCTTAATTTATCCTGGACTCAGTTATCCTTCACTATAGCTGGGATAATCTCAAATGTCTCTCTTGCCCTTGTCTTCCTCTTGAATGCTATCACCGTCTTCTATTGGATTTGTACCCCTGTCCACCTCTTAAAAATAGCTTTACAATTGCTTGCAAAAGTGGTACATCATGTATTTTATAGGAGACAAATCTTAGTTTGAATGCTGATGCAGTATTTATAAATGGTCTCTAATTGTTCTTCTAACAATGAATTGTGTTAAGAGATACCATACATAAAACACGGTACTGACGCTGTGAACCCTAAGTGTGAAGTGTGGACGATGATGCTGATAACAACAGTGATTAATTACGTCGAGTGACCAGACATATACTTCATTGTGCAAGCTGGGACATTTTGGGGAGTGAACTGGGGTCACTGATAATTATATGAAGAAATAGGCATAAATTAGGACTAATCACAAGTTGCAGTCAAGCCTATTCATAAACCAAAATAAATGATGATAGGAAGCCAATTAAAACTATTGTGTGTATATATTAGTTCCAGAATAATGGAACAGAGCCCAGGGAAAGAATTCCCTGATGTGAGACAATAAACAATGTTAAAATAATGTTTTTATTTATTACTTGTATGCGTATTAATTGTATAGACTTTGAAAATATAGAAAAGAAAAAAAAGAGAAAAATAATTAACCACCATGGATAATGCACTATATATAATTTTTGTGTATTTTTCCAAATTTTTTTTCTTGTGAATATATATAATGTTATGTAAGTAATACAAGTAGTATTATACTTTGATATAATTATCTTTTTATTGTTTATTATTTCATCAACATTTTCCCATACCCCATTCTATTGTTTTCCAACATGATTTTTATTGAATTGATACTAATTTATTTATTAAATTAATATTTATTAAAGTCTACATAATACATGATATATATGAACCATATTTTATTTAATGAGACATTATTGTTAGACATTTGGGTTATCTTACTGCTTAGCTGTTATGAATAAGGCTCACATAAATATCTCTATATGTAAATCTTTGGTTTTCTTTCTGATAATTTTCTTAAAACATACCCTAGAATTGAAAATCCTAGACCTGATGATATGTGTATTTGTAAGACTTTCGACATTCTTTGTCAAATTGAACTCCATAAAGCCTATATTGTTTTTTTGGTACAGTGCCTAAGATAGCCATCTTGCCCCACACTTATCAGCATTTAAATATTATCCCTTAGACAATCTTCATCAGTTTGAAAGGCAAAAATATATATTCTGTTTACTGGTGTGGACATGTCTCTTCAATTTGTGCTAGTATCACACTATTTAAATATTGTCTATTAAAGTAAATTTTAATATCTAGTTGAATTCCTCAACTGTTACTTTGCTTTGAAAATTATATGTAAATCTTGACCATTTGTTATGCCAAATCAACTTCAAACCTCCATTTCCTTAAACTTGAAAATTAATTTGAAAAGGATTAGAGAGATTTATATTATCAAGTCTTGCCATTCAGAAGCATGGTCTAATTTTTCAAGATGTCTCTTATTTTCCTTAGAAAGGTTTTATAGTTCACCTCATATACATCCTGCACATTCTTTTTCATTTTTAGGAACTTTACAGTTTTATTAAGATTGTGAATCAAATATATTTTTTGTTCATTTTCAAATTCACTTGTGTGTGTGTGTATATATATATATATATATATATATATATATATATATGAGAGAAGGAGGAGCCATGTTTCCTTGTCATCTATAAAAGCTACCAAATTGTTTCCCCAAAATTTCTTAGGATACTGTACTAGATAATTTTCAGTAGCATGAAAATTATAAAAGCATGTTCTTCTGAGTCTTTATTATTAAATTTCCTTTTTGTTGTTCTTCAAGGTTTTTCATGGGCCTCAATTTTTTCCTTTACTTATCTTCAAGTAAGAAGCGATCCCTCCAGAATTAGTGTTTACCAAAGACAGGCCAGAAGCTACTTCCTCTTTGCTATCAGACAATTTAAGCTGTCTTATGAGAAAGTGTGATGGGGAAACATGTATACACCCCTAGTTGGGTTTCTTCATCCAGATGCACTGACCTTATAGTTAATATGAATTACACTGAATTTTTAAGAATTGTTTATTTTTAATTTTTCTTCTTTCTATGCCTTCCTTAGTATTTTAGTAGGAATTTGGCAGAGAGACTTTCAGGAGATTTATAATCAGATAATGTTTCAAACAAAAAGTGAGAAATGGGCTGTTAAATGTTTCTCCTCAACTTCTCCCATACTTTATACTCTCAAATAAATGGAACTTTATCCTCTCCTCCAGAGAGCTCTGAGAAAAAAAAATGGATACATTAAAATTTATGCTTTAGATAAATTTTTAAGAAGAATTAAAAATACATAAAAGAAATATTAAATGAGACCATCTCATTCTGATTTACTTCCTATAAGCATGTGAAATTTACTCATGTGGCTTTTTTATTTGAAATTATTATAAATGTCCAATTTGCTCTAGTGAACAGGTTTCATTGAGATCTTTATTAAAAATTCCACCTAAAAGGCAGATACGCTAATTAAGGCTCTTTGGTTTGTAGATGATGGAAACTCAAATTAACTTAGGCTTAAAAATGTAATATATTGGAAGAAAGTAGAGTTGTTTTTCTTTTTTTTTTTAACAAAGCTAATGAAATTATATATGTAATAAACCATAGTAGCGATTGTGTTTTGAATCTTTCAGTCAGTTCTCAAGGTGTTACGCAGAGCTGATCCCTAGAAAATCAAATATTTTTTTCTTTTTTAAAATCAGGATGACTATGGAACTTCACATGTAATTTTCTCAAGTACGTATTACAGAATGTTTTTTGAAAGAGATTGTTATTATCTTATTTAATTTCAAGTTATTTTCTTAACATATGTAGACCATTACAATCCAATCACCCTCTCGTTTTAGAAACATCGAGGAGTTATTTTCCTTTTCGTGTCTTTGTTTTTTCAGATATTTTACAAATCAGAAACATGAACTGTGATTTTAAACAATATCCTCAGTCAGGCAGATTTTCAAAAGGAGAAATAATCCTGAAACATATGGAACCAGTGGGAAATGTAGCATCATATTCTCTAAAAAAATTTCACACATTCCATTTATAAATTCACTGGATGACTTGCAGTGACATTCTGTTTCTTGCACACCATTATACCAAGAACAAAACACCAGATGATGACACAGCTGTCTCAGCTGGCAGTTACAGTTTGTAACTTTTGATTATTTCAATTCAATTCAATTTTGCCCATTCTTCTTACTGGATAGGTGGAGGATATACTAGACAGATATACAAATTGGAGTTATGTCTGCTTTTGTTAAAGAATACATTAAGAAAACTCCAGATTTCAGAGGATTTGGTAGAAAAAAACAATACGTAAGATCAGAAATATAGCTGACTACGTGTGGTGGATTGCAAACAGCACTGGGCATTAGTCCCAGCTTTACTCTTGATGTGTGACCTTGCGTAAGTTGCTTCTACTCTCTGTGCCTTAGTTTTCTCATCTATAAAGTAATTTTGGGAACAGATGATCTCTTGTAACAGCTGATGTTTTGGTGAAATACTTTATTTTAGTGTGCAAAGACACAGGTAGTTTAGAAACAATTGGATATTATCCCTGGCTAATTGTGCAGTTACATATGAGAGAAGCTTCAGAAAACTGAGTGACTTTTTCATTTTCATTTTTTCATATTCTGAGGGAAGATTTGGCTCATAACCCACAAAGACATTATGAAAATGACCCTATTCATTTTGTCTATGCCATGCACTTTTAAATAATGATTACTTTCTACTGTTTCATTATGTAGCTGGAAGAAGTACTTTCAATTGCATGTTAACTCTTCCTTCTCATGTAATAATTTTCTCTGTAACATTCCTGAACTATATTATGTGTACTTATGGGATAATAAAATTTTCACATACCACTTTTCTCACATAACTGTTTTAAATATGCTTCGTTCAATGGAAACTCTTCCACAAAGATTTTTTTAATGAGCCCAATGCAATCCTTATTTTTAAGTCTTCAATAACCATTTTGTGGGATGTATCTAGTTCATTCTCATTACCCAGAGTTTCAAAAGAAAGAGCACCATAATGGGGTAACTCCTGTGGTGTGAGGCACTAGGCAATGAGGGACAAAAGATAAATCTCTTCCTAATAGACACAGAAAATGGAATACTTTCTATCCTGTGTGACTCCGGAAGGTGTGCTACATTTTGAAGGTTAAGAGCAAAATCAGTTCTGCAATCCAATGATAGTTCAATTCATATTTCTTAGGCCTGATTTGATTTGTTTCCAAGCTACACCAGTAAGACGGTTATTTAAAAAAAAAAAAAATGTGTTCCATCACTCACAGTCCCTCTATGTTAACACTCTCAGCTCTTTATTATTTGAGCTGATTTTTGTCCTTTAGCAGCTGGTCCCCAGTATCCACATACCTATTAGACATCCCTAAGCCTTGTCAATTACTCCTACTTGTATCCCATGTTGTAGTTTACAAAGCACTTTCACATCTGTCTCCTCAAATCTTTACAGTGACCCTCTGAGAAAGGCTGAACCAGGATTATCAACCCTCTTCAATCACATCCACTTTTAGAAAGTTAATTCTGGAAGGTATTTTACTTTTATAGACAGGTGAGTTTTTTTAATAATCTGTTAATTTCCTATTCCATTAACTGCAAAATAAATGCATATTTAATCAATGTGTATGTCCAGTACTAATACCTGAAATTCTGCATATCTAAAACTGAACTCCTTCTCTCTTCATCCCTTCCATCTCCTGCTGACCATCTATCTGATGTAGAACAAAGGTCATCATCCTCCCTTTTAGGTTTACTTCATCTGTCACTATTTTTCCCTAATATTCCAATCTAGAAACCACTTTCATTAACGTGCCCATCTGAGTCAAATCAGTTACCTGGTTTTGTTGCAGCATTATCACCACCAACTACTATACATTTCTCCCCTTCTCCTCCATGGCTACTGCCATAATTCTGTTGTGACAGCCTTATAATTTGATACCCAGTCTCTAGACTAGCTCTTCTTCATTTTTCATGCTGCCAAAAATATGCTTTTCTTTAAAACGTGGCTTAGAACCTGTTACATCTCTCATCAACTATCCTCAGTGATGAGCAGTACAGATTAATGCTTTGAAGTACAGTGGATTTAAATTTAAATTCCTTCTCAGTGATTTAAATCTGGGTGTGTCTGAATTCAAAGCATGATTATAATGTGCTGACTTTCTGACCGTTAGGGTGGGCAGGGAACATAAAATTGGGCATTCAAGTGATGCGCTGAGACCTTAGATTAAGGAACACTAGCTCTTCTGGTTTGAGTCTGGTGGTGCTTGCAAACCTCTGTGAATCCCACAGTCTTACTTAGGCTGTGGCTGGGAGCTCCTGACAGTGAAAGTTGAAACTCTTGCTCTATCCATAGTCCTCGTCTTTTTCTCTCTTGCCCTGCCCTGCCCACTTCCTTAGGCCAAGCATGACCCATATTGCCCAAAATTCTTCTAGTAAGCCTAGTAGAGAGGATGGCGTACAAATGAGATTGCTCAGTGTTCATTATGTTTGTTTTTCACCATCTTTGTTGAACTTCGTGAGAAATTATCAGCATTGCTTGCCTAGAAATTGTGTGGCATAGTGGACAAATATGGCTTTGGGTTCACACAAACATAGGTTGTGTGAACTCAACATAGGTTGAGTTCTAGATCCTCCACCGATTAGATGTCTAATTTGGGAGCTGGTCATTTGACCTCTCTAAGCTTCAGTTTCCTTTTCGTAACATAACATAACTAACTGGGAGAATGTGCAATAATAAAAATACTGTCGCAAATTAAAGAACACTTTTAAGTACATTTACATTTTATTATCTAACAGTGCATATATCTATGAGGTATATTGTTTGTTCCATTTTCAGTTAATACTTGGTATACACCTGAATTTGTGTTTCCATTGCCATAATTCTAGGTTCACTTGAGCTCCACAGACCACTTGTTGTTGTGACAGGTACTGCTAATTGGCTTCCAATATCTATTCTCATATTCTCATATTCTAATATGATCAAATAACCTTTAAAGCTGCCTGAGTAATAAGTTCATTCATTGGCCTCTCATGCAACTATGAGTGGCCTTGTCGCCAAGTTATGACCAAGGAGATGTAAGCGTAAGTGAAATGTGAAACATTTGGAAATGCTGATAAAGAAAAAGCATGACCTGTTCATTTATCATCCTTTTCCTGCTGGCTGGAATACAGAAATGGTTTCTGAAGCTGGAGTAGCCATTCTAGGTCATGAATTGGACAACTGTGTTGAGAAAGGTAGAGCAATGATACTGTGACCAGAACCGCTAATTGTTGTGGAGCACCCATACTAGCCTGATCCACCACGCTGGACCCTTATGTGAAAGAAACCAATTGTTATTTTATATTTTTCCATTAAAACAGCTGAATAATATTCTAATCAATGCAGTCGGAAACCACTGAAATAATACATATAAAGAGCTGATCAGTGTTAGTGACTTCTTGTAATTGCTTAGGTCACTTCCTCCGTTTCTTGAGCTAACTTCCCTTGGGTTTGTCCTATCACCATGTAATACTGCCAGGTTAGGGACTCTTGGGCCTCTGCAAGATCAAAAAAAAATTTCCCTTCCCTTAGGCAGCACATCCCATGCTATATTAGTTATTTTGACCTTCATGAACAGTTATGCATAGCAGTTCTCTGAGATGCCATCTGAATTCTCTGAAGCTATAATATGCAGTACTTTTTATAAGAGGCACTTTTGATTATTACCTTCACTGAAAGTAATAGGCAGGCAGATTTGTGGTGCTGTCTGTTTCCATGTGTATTCAAGATTGCATTGCTACTTTATAATGTTCCTCGTTATTCGCAAGCTGATTAGATAGAGTGTTGAAACCAAATGGAAAATGACACAATTTATTACCTTTACGGAGTGTATTATAAAAATATTATAAACAATAAAACATTCTTTGGAATTAATAGAACATAAAGCACTCTTTTTTCCTGTGAAATTATAGATGGAATTGGATCATATCTGGGTGGTAATGAAACATCCTGTTAGCTTTCAATTATGGTCCTGAACAGCAACTCTCTGTACCCCAGTCTCTCTCACTCCCCCCACCACCACCCTAGCCACCACCCGACCCCAACTCAGCCTGGCTGCGCTTCCTCTCTCTCTCCTTCTCTAATAGATATTATAATCAGGGGTTTAAATGAGAAAATAATCCAATTGACTGAACATTAAATGCATTACATAATAATTGTATTCTCACATATTAATATGCACCACAAATGTACTAGGCTATTTAGAAAGCCAAAATCATATGTGAACCAGAAAATTTAATCGTTGTAGGAACAGGCATATTGGTTGGGCCACAAACAATAAAATATCACCACATTCACTTGTAAAGTTCCCTCAATTTTATAATGTTATTTTGAGATATTTAATGCTGTTAACTGCTGCAATGAGATATTGAGAAGTTTTGTTCTTTCTTTATAAGAAATGAGGATATGTGTCTACAACCAAATACTTAAAAGAGCTCTGTGCTTAATGTTCTGCTCCTAACTGCAACAGTGCATCACTGTGGCACCTCCATTAGCTTCAGTATTCTAGAGACTGCTGTGGCTGGCAATTAGAGAGCATCAGGAAGATAAACTCTATGACAGCCATCTTTTCGTTCATATATGGAGCACATCTGTTGATGTCTTAAATGCTATAAATAATGCTATAAATAAATAAGGGACTCAGGCCTCGTGCAGAATTAAGACAAGCTGAATGATCTCTCTTTTTTTCTCTCTCTCTCCAAATACAAGACTTGAGTGGAAACTGAAGCAGGGTTCTTCCTTCCCTAAGCCAGTTGTGCTTTCAGTTCGCAGAGTCAGAAGAACAATTCTCAAAGCATAGGTTTACTTTCAGAGAAAGAGAAAGAACTTTTGAAAAGACAAGGTATTTTGCGGTCACTGTAGGCAAATGCATGAATGATTTTATAGGCCATGCCAACAGAAACGTAGATACTTTAGGGGCCACATGGCCCCGGTTGCTAATTAGGATGCTGGCTGTGAACTACCTGTATAGGGTTCAGAGCCTGTACTGGCCAGTCATACCAAAGAGCTTTAAGAGAAGGCCATTAGCATGCACATTATAAAAATATATTTAAGTGTATTATTTGCAAGTCTACAGCTTATTTAAACACACACACACACACACACACACACACACACACACACACCCCTTTAAATGACAGCACTGTTATAACCAGAAATACTTCATGGCAATATGTTTTAGTGACACATGCATGTTACTCTATTTAGATTTTTGGGATGCAGAAAACTGCTGTTCTACAACAGTTCCTAAGTAAGCTATATTTATTATAAAAAGGAAAGAAATCTTAACCTTGCTTGCACAGTCGTAGTCACTTGATTGTTATGTTTGGAGCTGAATCTGTAGGTGTACCAATACATTTGTAGGAAAGAAAAAGTGATTATATATTTTATTAAATTATAAAGTACTTTGTTCTCTTATCTCAGACTTGCTAATGCTCTAGTCATTCCCCCACCCCCTTTTTCTTTTTTGTCAGGAGGCCTGATTTATCAGGGATATAGATTTTTGTCTAGTTAAAGGTCAGGTGCCGAGCAGTTGATTTGATTGCCGAGCCATTGGGTCATTAAGTTGCCTGAAATAACCTTGTTGCAAATGTTCATTAGTGATCCAGTCTGGGACTCTGTGCTCAGGGCTTGCATTAGCAACTGAGGAAAATATTCAGTTGAATTTTACTTTTGGAATTGCAAAAAAAAAAAAAGTGGAGGTGTGTATGTCACAGAAGTAAAAGATTTATGTATGAAAAGCCTTGTGATTTGAGCTTGTACAAATGTTTCCCTTCCTTTCCAAGCATTTCTATGGCCTAAAATTCTACTATTAGAGTTTTTTTTCTCTTGCATTCAAAACTGCGGCACCGCTGGGGAGTGAGATGACAAAGATCTGGAATACAAACCATTGTTGCACTCATGGGCAGTGCTGACTTGTGAGCAGAGTACGAATACTGAGGGCCTGAAGGAAGATATTGAGAAAATGGACAAGGAGGCCAAGACCAAATTATTCCTTCTTCAAAAATTTTGCTTAGGAACAGATTTTTCTGATCCTCTACTATAGAATCCAAAGAAACTGAAAGCTCATAAAAGGAGGAATGCTGGACTTGGAGTCCAGGGTCCTAGTGCCAGCTACGTTCACCCACTATGCGCCCAAGGACAAGTCAGTGAACTCCTATGAAAAAACTCTGCTTCTGCAGGTAAATTATGGTAATTTGAGCTGATGCTGTCAAAGCTCCGGCATTCTCTATTTTGTATTTTAGATGGCTAGAATTTGGTCCAGTATCCAGTGAAGGACATAACATCTAGCAAACTGATGAGTTATGTTCCCTTTTCAAGTACTCTTGTCCAGATTGTTTCAACCATAGAGTCTTTCTGATTATTGTGGAGAATGACTTTCACATTAGTGCTTCTGCTTGGGAATTTTGGAAAGGGTGTTGTCTTTCTATATACATCATAGTGGAAAGGATATCTAGCTTCAACTTTATCACTAAGCTTCAAAGGATTCCCCTTTCCTCCTTCCACCTTAATTTCATTATAAGACTTTGTTTTTTGCTATTCTATCATATCCCTTTCTAATTGCTCCACATATCAGTCCATTATAGATGTATACATTTTGGCTTTTACATTTTTTCAGCAAAAGCCCGAGTTTAATAATTCCTAATGGCTGTCATATAGTGATGATTTGAAAGAGCAACCTTTTGTAGTCACTAATATATTTCTGATGTAACAGTTTTTGCCAGCTCCCCAAGTCCCATAAACTACTTATGGGGGTTTTGTAGCCCCTGAGAGTGAGTATTCTCATGTTAGACAGTTTACATGCCTACATTATAGCATTTTGGTGACTTAGTCATTTCCCTGTGAGTCAGCAGGTTGCTATGTGCTCCTGCTGTTCCAGCTTCCATGCCTAGAGAATTTTTTATATAAGTGATAGATACAGATATAGAAATAAAGATAGATGTAGAGATAGAGATGGATAGATAGATGATAGGTGATAGATGATAGATATAGAGTCCATTTTGATATGGTTTCGCTTACTTGTGGAGCATAAGGAATAACACAGAGGACACTGGGAGGAGAGAAGTGAGTTGGGGGAAATCGGAGGGGGAGACAAAGCATGAGAGACTGTGGACCCTGAGAAACAAACGGAGGGTTTTGGAGGGGGGGATGGGTAAGCCTGGTGGTAGGTATTACGGAGGGCATGTATTGCATGGAGCACTGGGTGTGGTGCATAAACAATGATCTTGGAACACCGAAAAAACAAAATTAAATTTAAAAAAGATTAGATAGATAGTAAGATGACTCACATATGGAGAAACTTGAAAAACAGTGGTCTCAATTTTGGATCGATTTAATACCACTTCACATTTTCTGAGTATTTACTGTGTTCATTACCCTGTTAGTCTGAGGTAAAATATTGCTTTTGACTTCAGGGAGATCCCAGTCTAGAAGCTATTATAAAGTCTTTCATCTTATCATTCTTATGGAGATTGATTTTAAAGGGAAAACTATTGGGTTTGAAAACTTTCCCAATAAACCTATATTCCCCTGGATATATATCATGACTTTGCATTTATGCTCAACTGTTGTGGGGAAAAAATGAGTTGATAGCACTCTCTGGAATCTTACATGATTATCATTGGTCAAGCAGTTTCACGTAAAACCACTTCTCAAAGGACCCCACTTCTTCCTTTCAGTAATGATCATGGACTAATAGTACAGCTAAAATTTAAAATGGACAAAGGCCTTAGGGCTCCTGGGTGGCTCGGTCAGTTAAGCATCTGACTCTTGGTTTTGGCTCCAGTCATGATCTCAGGGTTGTGAGATCGAGCTCCGCACTGGGCTCCATGCTTAGTGCAGAATCTGCTTGAGATTCTCTCCTTTCCTCTCTCTCTGCCCTGCTCGCTCTCTCTCATTCTCTCTTTCTAAATAAATAAATAAAAATAAAAATAAAAAGTGGACGAAGGCCTCACACCTTCAACTTTTAAGGTATCCTCACAGTTTCATTTATTTTATTGGTATGCTTGATGTAACTTGAATCAAATCTGGGGCATTTTGCTTCTAGTCTGTGTTAACTACAACCATGTACTGCTTCATTTATGTCAGCCTCAAGTGTAAGTTTTGTCTATAGAATTTATGAAAACATTTACAATAGGGGGATCTTGGGTTAGACTATTACCTCTTTAAGTACTGTAAACTAGCTGCAACTGGCATTACTTATTATTCTTAAACAGGGCCCCTAAAAATGTTTTTAAAATTCCAGTTTATTATTGATAATGTACCATTTGGACAACGGTTTTTATGAAATATTTCACACATGTAAAAAAATAGATACTGTCTATATAAGATATAAAGAATAAAAAGATAATGACTGTCCATATACTCACCATCCATCTTGAAGGAAACCACGATCCTAAATTATATATATTTTTTATTAGGTTCAGTTTGCCAGCATATAGTACATCATAAGAGTTTTTGATGTAGTATTCAACAAATCATTAGTTGTGTATAACACCCAGTACTCATCACAACACATGCCCTTCTTAATACCCATCACCTGGTTACCCTATTCCCCCACCCCCTCCCTTCTGTAACCTTCAGTTTGTTTCCCATGGTCCAGAGTCTCTCATAGTTTGTCTCCCTCTCTGATTTCTTCCCATTCAGTTTTCCCTCCCTTTCCCTATGGTCCTCTGTTCTATTCCTTATGTTTCACATACATATGAGTGAAACCATATTATATTTTTAATAAAAATTGTATATATTAAAGTATATAGCATGATGTTTTGATATACATATACATAGTGAAATTATTGCTATACTCAAGCTAATTAACATACCCATTTCCTCACTCTCTATATATGTTTTGTTAAGCATTATGCAATTTTATTTGGTGGGATCTTGAAGTCTGGTACATATTTGTTTGACTTTACCTTTTTCCATTCAATATTATATTTCGCAGTAGACTTTGTATGAGTGAAAAAATGAGCCTTCTTGTTTTAAGCCACTGAGATTTTTGCAGTTGTGTATTATCACAGCATAACCTAGCATGTACTGACTGATAAATATTGTCACTTCCATTTTCTTAAGGACACAAAAGGAAGAGAGCATAGGTGAAGGAAAATGAATTTAAGACTGCAATTGCCTAAATAATTGTCTTTATACTTGTTAATTATAGTGATGTGACTCAACCAATTTTAGCCTTGGTTCTCATATAAATATAGGCTGTCAGATTTACAACTGCAACTTCTTTGACTAATGGAAGGGTATACCTGTAGCAACTCATGATAAAGAGACATTCTAAAACTGAATTGAGACTAGATTAGACCACTGAAGAAAAATAGCTTTTAATATCATCAACCTGCAGTCTTTTAAGGCATTTGGGTGGGATGGCTTCTCTGTAGTGCAGGTACCATCTAATGTTCTTTCTGTTTCAGTTGGCCACCCTGAATTACTGATCTAAACTATCTTAGAAGTTCTGTCATATGGTAAGTCTTTTGGCTTCACAAACCATTTCTTTTATTATATGAGAACTCTAGAGAAATCTGACAGCCACTTCATTTTGTCTCTGATACTAAAGTTGAACACACTGAAGCCATCTGATGGCATCTGGTCTATGAAAAAAAAATAAACCAAAACAAAAAACTAATTTCATTTAAAATATTTTTAAATAAATTGAGAGGATTTCCAAGAACTTTGGCTCCAAAAGTAATATTGAAAGGGGTACTCCAAACTTCTTGTAAATGATTTTAACTTGAAAGTGTTTTTTTTAAGTATTTTATTTATTTATTTGACAGAGATCACAAGTAGGCAGAGAAGCAGGCAAGAGAGAGAGGAAGGGAAGCAGGCTCCCCACAGAGCAGAGAGCCCAATGCGGGGCTCGATCCCAGGACCCTGAGATCACGACCTGAGCCAAAGGCAGAGGCCTAACCCACTGAGCCACCCAGGCGCCCCGAAAGTGTTTTTTTTTTAAGCATATACCACAAAAGAAAAAATATTTAAAAAATTAGTAGATTACTGGTTGCCAGGAGTTAAGGAAGGCATACAGTTGGATAAAAATCAATGTGGCTATAAAAGACAACATAAGAGATCATTGTGGTAATATAAATGTTTTGTTATATGACTATATCAATGTCAATATCCTTATGATACCATACTATATTTTGCAAGATTTTATAATTGGGGAAACTGGGTAAGGAGCATATAGGATCTTTCTGTATTATTTCTTAAAATTGCATGTGCATCTACAATTATCATAAAATAAAAAGTTTAATTAAATAAAAGACAACTGAGGGCACCTGGGTGGCTCAGTTGGTTAAGTATCCAACTCTTGATTTCAGCTCAGTTCTTGATCTCGGGGTCATGAGTTCAAGCCCTTCATTGGGCCCCATGCTGGGCATGGAGCCTATTTAAAAAAAAAAAAAAAGACAAGCAACATAAAGGGAGAATGCATTTGCAGAACAAGTATTTGATAAGGACTTGTATCCAGAATGCACAAAAAGCTTTTACACCTTATAACAAATAAACAGTTCTATCAAAAAATGGACAAAAGGTTTGAATAGACATTTCACCAAAGAAGATATATGAATGACTAATAAACATATAAAAAGAAACCAAACAGCACTAGTCATTAGAAGAATACAAATAAAAATCCCATTAAACACTCCTATATACCCACTAGGATGACTGTAATCAGTAACAAGTATTAGAGAAATTCAAACCCACACACATTCCTGGTAGGAATGTAAAATTGCACAGCTACTTTAGAAAAAATATTTGGCAGTTTCTCAAAAAGTTAAACACAATATTACCATATGAACCAGAAATTCCACTCCTAAGTGTATACCCAATAAAACTGGAAATATATGTTCACACTCAAAACACTTGTATATGAATTAAAACAGTAGAATTATTCATAATAATCAAAAGTTACAAACAACTCAAATGTTCATTCACTTAAGGATGAATAAACTACATGTGGTATATCCATTCAATGGAATATTATTCAGTGATAAAAAGAAATGAGGACGCCTGGGTGGCTCAGTCGGTTAAGCGGCTGCCTTCGGCTCAGGTCATGATCCCAGCGTCCTGGGATCAAGTCCCACATCGGGCTTCTTGCTCGGCAGGGAGCCTGCTTCTCCCTCTGCCTCTGCCTATGCTTGCGTGCGCTCTCTCTCTCTCTCTCTGACAAAAATAAGTAAAATCTTTAAAAAAAAAAAAAGAAATGAAGACATGCTATGACATCTCAAAAACATTTTGCTTAGTGAAAGAAGCTAGGCACAAGAGACCACATATTTTATTATTCCATTTATATGAGATATCCAAAATAAGCAAAGTTATAAAGATAGGTTAGTGGTTGCCCGGTGTGGCAGTGGTGGGTAACAGGGATTAATATTAAATGTACATGAAGCTTCTTATTGAGGTTATGAAATTGTAACAAAACTGATTCATGGTGATGGTTTTAGTAGTTTAACCAACTTAATAAATTTGCCCCCCAAAAATCATTGAATTATACATGAAAAGAGAGAATTTTATGATATGCAAAATATGCCTCCATAAAATAATTTCAAAACAACCACAAAAAATCTGCATATTGATTATCTGTCACAGGTTACTGGTTAGTATAGGTTTTGCTCTTAAGGATACCAGTTACTTGGATATTTTCTTTCTTATGAAAGCTTGCTTCTCCCTTTGCCTGCTGCTCCCACTGCTTGTGCTGTCTCTCTAAAAAAAAAATAAAGAAAGTCTTCTAAAAAATAAATAAATAAAAATAAAACCTATTAAAGGAATTCATAGTGGAAAAAGTACATTATGCAGATAGCTTTGAAACATTCTAATATTTGTCATTTATTGAAATACATACATTCCTGCAAAGTCTGCTATGGACTGTGTGTGTGTACAGATCAGAAAGGAACAAATAAAATTGCTTCTATTCACAATCAAACTGATTGTGTAGAAAAATCCCAAAAAATCTGGAAAAAAAAAACTTGTGGAAAAAGTAAGTGAATTCAGCTCAGTTATGTGGTATAAGAACAACATACAAATATATTTCCATATACTGGCAATAAACAATTAGAAACTGAAATTTAAAACAAAATTAAATTTACAGTCGCCCCAAAACATGAAATACTTAGGGAAAAATCTAACAATACATAAAAGATTGTTCTAAAAATTAATAAATTTGTGGTGCCTGGGTGGCTCAGTCCTTAAGCATTTGCCTTTGGCTCAGGTCATGATCCCAGGGTCCTGACATTGAGCCCCACATCAGGCTCTCTGCTCAGCAGGAAACCTGCTTCCCCCTCTTCCACTCCCTCTGCTTGTATTTCCTCTTACTGTGTCTTTCTCTGTCAAATAAATAAAATCTTAAAAAAATAAAAAAAATAAAAAAAATAAAAATTAATAGATTTTATTTACCAAAGTAATTTTAGATTTATAGAAAAAAGTGAGTAGAAAGCACAGATATCCCACCCTATCCACACAGGTTCCCCTATTATAAATATCTTGCATTATTATCCTAAATTTTTTTTAAATTTTTATTTATTTATCAGAGAGATAGGGAGAGAGAGCGAGCACAGGCAGATAGAGTGGCAGGCAGAGGCAGAGGGAGAAGCAGGCTCCCTGCCGAGCAAGGAGCCCGATGTGGGACTCGATCCCAGGACGCTGGGATCATGACCTGAGCCGAAGGCAGCCGCTTAACCAACTGAGCCACCCAGGCGTCCCTATCCTAAATTTTTTTGATTGATGAACCAATATGGAAACATTTTATTTAAAAAATCTATAGTTTACATTATGGTTTCTTCTTTGTGTTGTTTGCTTTATGGGTTTTAGACAGATCCATAATGTCATATATTCACTGTCACAGTATCATAGCAAATAGTTACACTGCCCTAAAAAGTCCCCCATGCTCCAACTATCCATCCCTTCCTCCCTCAGCCTGAATCCCTAGTAACCACAGATCTTATTATTACCATCTCTGTAGTTTTGTCTTTTCTAGAATGTCATATAGTTGGAATCATACAGTATGTACTCTTTACAGATTGGCTCCTCTATTTTAGAAATATGCATTCAAGTTTCCTCCATGTGTTTTCAAGGCTTGATAGCTGAAAGCTTGTGTCTGTTATAGGGGCAATTTGAACATCAAAATGGTGATGATTCAACCTAAGAAGAGACTGATAATTTCTAATAGAATTTAGTTACTAGTTACTAGTTACTAGTAATTTTAGTTACTTTAGTTTCATTCTCTTGATTAATGGATTATCTACCAAAGGAAAGTAATAGGTCTTCTGCCTCTGCCATCTCAGAATCAAGAGAATCACTCCACTTGTCCTCTTCATGAACCTATTTTCTTTCAATACTGTCTACCTCTGCCAGCTTCCCGACACATCTATTTGTCCATTTTTTGAACAATCCATTTGTGATTAATTTCCTTATCTCCTGTCTAGAGCCAACTTTGCTTTATGTCACAGAAGCATGTAGGAAGCTTTGAAAAAAAAGTTCATGATATAAGTGTTTTAGGCTGAATTATTGATAAGTCATGCAAAATTATTGTCTCGCTATAATATGGAGCACTTGCAAAATGATAAAGTTCAGTTTTCATATTTCACATATTTCACATATTTGGTACCTTATAGAACTAATACACAAGACATAGCCCAGCCATCAGTTTATTTAGCTATATATTTCTTTCATATACAGAATGCTTCAGCTATATTGAGTTAAAAATGAATGCCATTATTTTGAATTCCATATAAATTTCTTTTTGATGTTTGCATCTTACCAATTTTACCAAATAATTTTGTTTTGGGGATCATAAAGCAATTCTGTCAGCCCCATTCCATCTACTGTTTTAGAAATCTGCTTTACTTGTTCATTTTACTTTTAATCATAGACTGTTTGCTTACCTTATACTTATTACAATGGTTGAGAGCCTCTCATCTTCTCACAGCTTTCTCCTTTGAATAACTCATATTCTTAAATGTCAATTAGGATTTAACAAAACACTTTCTTTTTTTTTTCAAAGATTTTATTTATTTATTTGACAGAGAGAAATCACAGTAGGCAGAGAGGCAGACAGAGAGAGAGAGAAGGAAGCAGGCTCCCTGATGAGCAGAGAGCCCGATGCGGGACTCGATCCCAGGACCCTGAGATCATGACCTGAGCCGAAGGCAGCAGCTTAAACCACTGAGCCACCCAGGCGCCCAACAAAACACTTTCAACTCACACTGCAGTTTTTAGCAAATGATTCTGTTTTCAATGTCCCTGATTTGGGATAAAAATATTTTGGGTGGTGTTTTTTTTTTTTTATTTCTATCTTGAGGTACCAGAGTATATTGAAAATATTTGTTGTATTGTGCCATTTCTCTACATAGTACTAGAAGTCAGTTTTTATTTGACATTTCTGTTAAATCCTTTTCATACTGCTTGGTAAAGATGTGGTTCCATTTCTTACATATCATGCACAAGGTACAATGTAACATATAAATCAATATGAAATATAATCCTTCTAATAGCTTATAGTCTAATTAAGAAAAAAAAACCAGCATGCTTGTGTATGTGTAAATATACATACATGGAATTAAGTAGAAAAACAAAGCATGATAACCAGTGGCAAAACACAGAACTTGAAGTTGGACTGAAGTTTGATATTTGGATCTGCCTCTTGCTGTGTGACTCTGAGCAAATTACTTAACCTTGTCAAGTTCAGTCGGTTCATCTTAAAAATAGGAATAATAATACGCAGTGATAATGTCAAGGTTATACTGAATAACGTACGTGAAAGTATACAAGATCTCATACCCAAAACAATAAAGCTCTTTTGTTCTATTCAAATGTAGCACCAAGGCAATGACTACAGCCATTGTTTGGACCTCCAGTTCAGATAATCTTTTACAGTACTTGACGGCACCCTGCTATTCAGGAAAGAATATGGGCTTTGGAGTCAGACCTACTGAATTTAGAATCATGGCTTGAGCAATTCATGAGTGTGTGACTTAAAGTCATACAAGTGACTTAAACTTTCTAATTCTTATTTTCATCATTTTCAATGAGGGTATTATTATCCACTCACTAAGGAGTTATAGTGAAGATTAAAATAATAATGTTATTATTTAAGTTATCACCTGATGCCTGATAGATAATGGAACATGTGTTTACTGAAGTGGACTATCTTCTCAGCACTTTACAAGGACCACAGTAGGTTCAGCTGAGAAGTATGAAACCTATACTCAGAAAAAGATTATGTAACGTTAATGAGTTTATCTGTATGTTAGAGTTATGTGTAATTATAGATTGGTCTTTAGAAAATCAGAAGAATACAAAAGCATAACTAGGGTGCCCTAGTTATAAACAGAATTGTATCTGGGTATGAAACCCTGTATACTTTCATGTACATTGTTCAATATAATCTTCACAGTATCACTGTGCATTATTACTCCTGTTTTAAACACGAGACAAAAGGGTGGTCTTTCTTCCTTACTCATTAGGGAAGAGAGGGTGTGGATTTAGTGGTACTTGTCCCTATTCAAATCTCATTGTTCCAGCATACTGGCAGCTGCTGTGGCAGATGGACTGATGAGGGAAGAGAGAATCACCTATGAAAAGGAGCCATTTAATGGTCCTTTTTGTCCACTCCCAAATCAAGGTTTTCCCTGTAATCTGTTCTCAAGAATATTTTAAAGTCAGTGGCCTTTTGTAATTCTGATTTATTACTTTGTCATTTTGAGCTGAATTCCAGTAACTTGCTGTTTTTATGTATATCTTTACTTCTGCTGTTTACAAATTATAAATATTTCTAAATCTTCTTTCTTGCAAGAAAAAGGACAAAATACCAATGACAAAGGTTGTACTGCTTTTGTTATGTGAGCCCTTTGGCAGGTACTTGCTAGTGAAGGAGGAAGGCAGAGCCAAGCACTTTATTGGACTTAGTGTTAGAGTTGCCATGGTTTTAATTTGATTGCTATTTATTGAGCAGTCAAAATGTGTTAGGCAGGATAAAGAACACACCGAAACCATGATCTGGATATTAAGGATTTTATACCCTAAAAAAGGAAGTCCATTAACTCAACTACAGAATGTATCCATTTCTGTAATCACTTGTGAAATCTTGATTGGGGAACTCATTTAGCTAGCCTTATACTTAGAGCGTATTTTTATATCTTTCCAGTTAAAAATTGTGTTGCTTCAAATAACACTTTAAGATACCGTAATGCGATAGTGCTCGCATATATGAAATTATTCCTCAATTGTAAGTTAATTAAGAAATATCTCATCAAGTACAAGAAACCTGGCAGATACAGAAGACCTTGAGTGAACTGACTCCTCAAAGAATAAAGCCATATTCACTTTGGGTGGGTTAGTTTTGGGAAAGCGATCATATAAGGAGAATGGACGTGCTCCGAATAACAAAGCAGTTGCTCAGTGGGAAATTGAAGGAAGAGAGATAAATTTGAGGTTGGCAGGACAAAGAGTTTAAAGTTATGCTGCAGCTTGGTCCATAGAAATGTGTCCATTTTTCACTCTCCCAATCCCTAGGGAGCACCCATATTGTCCTAGGTCCCCTGCAAAGACCTGGGGATATAATGATGAAGACAGGCATTGTTACTGCCTTCGGAGATATTTGTAGTCTAGCTACACAGACAGGGAAATGTAATTTTTATTTGTTTAACAAATATTTATTGAGTGCTTTCTTTAGGCCAGACATTGTTCCTGGGGCTGGAGAGACAGTGAAGGAAAGAGACAAAAATTTCTGTCCTTGTGACCATATTGCAATTGGAATAGACTGGTGGCAAATGAGTGTGTGTGTGTGTGTGTGTGTGTGTGTGTAGACATGTCTATGTCTATCTCTATATCTATGTCTATATCTACACTCAGATAGTGACAGATGCCATGGAGAACTACAAAGCATGGAAAAGGAGGAGGTCATGCTAGGTAGGAAAGAAAGGTATGGGGAAACATCACTAGTAAGGTGATATTTCAGTAGGGACCTAACGACATGAAGGAGTAAGCCTTATAGATATGGGAATGGGGTAGGATAGCATACCAAAGGGAATAGAAAGTTCAAAGACCTATAGAACATAGGTGCTTAGTGTAGTATACAGATGTAGGAAAGAGTCAGTGGGTCCAACTGGAGCATTCTGCAGCATGGTTGATATTTGTAGCTGCCAACGTTTCTGAATCAATTAGCTCCATCCACGTTTTACCCTTACTCATTAATCCGGGATCTCAACTTCCTTAGTCTGTGTCTTTCCTACCCTCCTCTGTCACCCTGGCATCTGGTCATATGATTTAGCCTCTCCTGGCTTGTGGCCTTGACTTTCTTCTGGTTCCATTTGGAATGTCCTCCTTGATTGGTGTGTTCCCAGAGGATGTTTGGTTAATGACCCTTCATGGCTTCTAGCCCCTCTCTACCCACCCATAAGCCTTGCTAGAGGGACCCAGACAAGATTTGCCTCAAGTTTTTCATGAGACACAAAGAAGATAATATATGAGTTAGCACTTTATAAACTGTGAAGTGTTTTATTCTTGTAATGAAATCTTTAGTTCTAAGGCCATGAGTTCCCTATCAAAAAGATTGCACCAGCAATAATGTCATTTTACAGTACCAAAGACAGTAAAAGCAGGGAACAGGGAAAAGAGCAGCTAAGCAGGAGGTCTCTCTCTGTCAAGGGTAAGATGAATCACCAGCAAGAAATAGAGTGGCCTTTGGAAGAGTCAGGGCAGCTGGGCTGGGTCCTCCCAATCAGTCTGGGAGAGAGTGCTAACTCATCTTCCTCTCTGCATAACTCATCTCTACATAACTCATCTTCTTCTATTTCAAACAATTTGTAGATTCTTCTTTATTTTTCCTCATGCCAGCTGTTTTTCTTCATTTATCCCCATGCTAGATTTTTTTCCCCTCCTTTTTGCTCAGTATCTTTATGTTTCTCCCCTTGTATCACTTTCCTGCCTCCTCTGCCTTATTATTGTTTACTAGTCCTTGCTCCTTAACCCTGACTGGATTTCACAATGGTCCCCGGGAAGATTGCTCCAGAAGCCTGCAGTGCAGATGGTATCAAGAGTCAACATGACTGGGCGCCTGGGCGGCTCAGTTGGTTAAGCTACTGCCTTCAGCTTAGGTCATGATCCTGGAGTTCAGGGATTGAATCCCTCATTGGGCTCCCTGCTCCATGGGGAGTCTGCTTCTCCCTCTGACCTTCTCCCCTCTCATGCTCTCTCTCTCTGTCTCTCTCTCAAATAAATAAATAAAATCTTTAAAAAAAATAGAGTCAACATGACTATGTGGCCTGTTCTGAGAAGACTATGGCTATGGTGAAGGGATTCCTTGGGAGAAGGGAGCATGTTAACAATGGTGAACACGGTGATGCATAAGGAGTGAGCTCTGGCAAGTCTCTAGCCTCAAGTGGGTCTCAGTTTCCCCAATATATACAATAGAGTTGCTGAACTAGATAAATCTGAAAGTTCTGATACTCTAGATCCTTAAAATGCTATGTCAGTGTGAAATACAGAAAGAATTGCTGTTGGGTTTTGGCAACAGAAAATAGGAGGATTGGAGCTGGTGATGGCACCATTGGAATCATATAGTTCTCTTGTTTCCTAGCACATTGAAGCATGCAACAAGCCTCAGGATCTGTAATAAATGCCTGAAAATACAGACTGGAGACCCTGCTTCCCCAGAAAACTTTCCACTGTGCTCTGCATATAGCATCTGCTAACTGAAAATAACTGAATATATTATGGGCTGACAAACTGAATAAATCCTCTTTGTTTCTAAAAGATGATATTGGCAGATTGCCTAGGATGTGATGAAAGGGGGTAAAGCAACATAAGAGGAAACCCCTAGAAAGAGTTCTTACAGAAGGGAAATGATGAAGTCAATAAAGCTTTCAGGTTACTAAGCTAAATGATCTAAGAGCTCTTATAGTCTGCTAAGCCCAAGATTGGTCAGAATCAAACAACATTTATTCTACCTTCAACTTCACCAGAATTAAGGGACCTGTGCTTCCAAAGCAAACATTTAGGCAGCAGACTAAAAGTAAAATCTAGAAAATTTGGAATTGGTTTTGTGAAATTAAGAGAGTCCTTTTTCTGACTTAATTTTTCTAATACCTGCTTTGAGTAAACCATATTTGGAAAGTTATGAGGAATAAGCTATGTAGGAGTATATGCAGCAATGATAGGACTCACACTGAATTACAACACGAAGTCTGAATACAGGGAATGTTTGAATTTGTGGAACTCATTACAAGTATACTCCATACCCCTAAAGCCATTTTCTTGGTGCAGCCAAATCAGAAATTTCAACATCTTTCCAAAATCAAACTCCCAACCTCCCTGCATCTGTATCCATGCCCCTTTACATTCCTCCTGTTAGTGTGAAAGCAGCTCCTCAATTGCTTTCTGATCCCACAACTTTGTTTCTGGTCTCATCCCCTCACCTTCTGGAGGCCATCCCTCCGACAATGGATGTTCCCTCTCTCTCCTGTACCAAGCATTTCTCATTCTATGTCCTTCCCATCAGAAACAAAGACCAAAAAATTAAGGGATGGGGATTGAGAGGTACAAACTTCCAGTTGTAAAATAGGTAAGTCACAGGGATGAAAGGTACAGCATATGTCATATAGTTAAATAATATTGTTAATAACTTTGTATGGCAACAGATGGTGACTACACTTGCTGTGGTGAGCATTTTGTAATATAAAGAATTGTTGAATCACTATGTTGTGCACCTGAAACTAGTATGATATTGTATATCAACTATACTTCAATTCGGAGTAAAAATAAAATTTTAAGCCTCTAGTGTCTCTTATGTCAAAGGCAAGAATAAATATTTTTCTTACCCTTCATCTCTTTCTAGCTACAGCCCCATATTTCAGTTCCTTTTCTCAAAGAGCAATGCTTTTTGGAAGAGATATCTTTTCATTCTCAAATCCCTCAACTCCCTTTTAGAAGGCTCATTGCATTCTTCTCAAAACATTTTTACTTTCTCTTGGCTTCCAAGATGCCACATTCTCCTGTTTATTTCCTATATTACTGGGTACCCTGTCTCAGTCTTCTTTGATAGTCTGCTAGCTTCTTCTCTGCATTAGCTGAATCCTGGAGTACAGGTCTCCCCCACTATCCAAAAGTAGAGCATTCCTAGGAAACCTTTCATTAGCCGAAATGGCATCAAGTGATGAAGCAATTACCATTAATTTATGTGGAAAATTTTCTGAGTGTTCCCAGACCCAAAAAATAGCCTCTTTTAAGCTTCTCTGATCCCTTAGGGCACAGCTTGCTAACAGATGCACAGAATAATTCAAGATAAAGCACAGATAGATGCTCACAGACAGAGTTGAACAATGGCACCAGGGTGCTGAGATGGCAAGTTTGTTCCCCAGTAAGAGGGCTGGGCGGTGCCCACGTCGCAGCTCCGGGTTGTGTTCTGCCTGTGATAAAACAACCCCAGCACTCTTTTCGCCTGCCGCCTTTTTTCAGAAAAGGGAAAATCCTCTTTGGATTTCTTTCAGTTAGCAAAAACCATTATGAATGTAGGTCTTTCATCAACATTAAGCGCCATACCCTGAACTTTCAAAAAGCAGGGAATACCGGTATCTACAATCTTGCCACTGGTCCTCTACCCACCTACATTCTTCCCTGAGCAATTTGATCCATTCCGTGGCTCTACATAGGCCCCAAGTGCCAACCTCTCCCTTCAGCTTTGGACTTACATATGAGATGGCTGAATCATCATCTCGACTTAGATGGCTAATAGGCATCTGAAACCTAACATGGTGCAAAGAGAACCCTTGATCTATACCTACTACATCCAGCTTCTCCTTTAGTCTTTTCCTTCTCAGTACTGTCCCCTCAGCTCCCAGGTTAGACAACTAGGAGTCATCCTTTACCTCTTCTATCTTCCTCACTCCCCACATCTAGTCCATCAGCAAGTCCACGAAATATGCTCTGAATTCAATCACTTCTTACTGTGCTCTCCACCACAAACCTGGTTCAAACCCCTGTTCTCAGCTCTCTCCTGTGCTCCTGTAATGGCCTCTGGACTGATCCCCCTTCTCCCCTCCTTGCCACTTCGTAGTCGATTTGCCCCTCAGCAGGCAGAATGATCCTTTCAGAAGTTAGTCAGACCATTCATTCTCTTATGCAAAACCTTCCCGGGGCGCCTGGGTGGCTCAGTGGGTTAAAGCCTCTGCCTTCGGCTCAGGTCATGATCCCAGGGTCCTGGGATCGAGCCCCGCATCGGGCTCTCTGCTCCGCGGAGAGCGTGCTTCCTCCTCTCTCTCTTTGCCTGCCTCTCTGCCTACTTGTGATCTCTGTCTGTCAAATAAATAAATAAAATCTTTAAAAACAAAACAAAACAAACAACAACAACAAAAAAAAAACCTTCCCATGGCTTTTCATTATCCCTAGAATAAAATCTGGACTCTTACCATGGCCTACAAGACTATAGCATCTGGCATCTGGTGATGCCTGTCTTCTACTCCTATCTTCTATCTTCTACTCCTCACCTTCCATCCTCTGGCTACAATGGTATTTTTTCCTCAAACATACCAAGCTTGTTGCCATCCTAGACTTGATCTTAGCCAAAAGGCTGAGAAGTGATAGTTTGTTGCCTTCCTAGGACCCTTGTACTCCTTGTTCCCTTTTCTATCTGTCATCTATTTTTATCATCTTAGCCCCATCACATGTGAGGGTAGAGCTGTAATTGACACGTGATACTTAATGAGATCAAACCCCAGGCATTGCAGCTGCTGCACAAAAGATGCACATAGTGAGACTTGGAGAAAAAAGCAGATCTACCAAATTGCAAATGCACTCTTAACTAATCCCCTACTAGTCCTTCTTTGAAGAGAAGCTTCTTGAATTACAGGTTACTCTTAGTTTTCTATCTTGTAATTACTTTAGAAAAGAATTATGTACTATAATTAAAAATATGGTAAAAATCATAATGTTTGTAAAAATAATTTCCCTGCATTATGGCACTCAGATTGGCTTTTATTCAACAGAAATGCTGTAATATAATCGATGTTTGTTTGATCCTTGGTTTCTTAAATTAAAATGAAAAAATAATATCAGATAAGAAAATAAATAGGGAAGCTATGTATCTACAACTTTTGGAAATTTTTATTTTATAAAACTTTTTGCTGAATATTCTTGGCTTGAATATTCTTTTTCCCCTTCCTTCCTTCCCTTGCCCCCTCTTTTCTCCCTCTCTCCCCCTTTTCTCCCTCCCTCTGTTCCTCTTTCTTTCTTTCTTTCTTATCTTTCCTATCAGAATTGATTAAATCAAGTGCATTCATTTGGGACAGCTCTGTTAGGCAAGGAATGAGCCCATTTGTGTTAACTAAATTGGGACCACCACAATCAATACATTCAGTGACCTTTCTTAATTCTTTTACTCTGAACAATTGTCTCAATAGAATTATAGTGAGAACTTGAAATCTCAAGATCAATTGTTTTTAAAATATCCTTTAAGAAAGTTCCAACATCAGTTGATAGTGGGTTCTCTAGCATTATATAGCAATAACCCATCAGACATCTTGAAATGAGTTTATCCAGGGAAATTTGGGGCATAATATTTAGGATCTGAAATAAAAGTTGACTCATAAGCCAACTGGTTATACATTATTTTGTTAAGAAAAAAATCAACAGTTGTAAAATCAGTTTATTCAATTACTCTAAAATTCCCCCCCCCCTTTTTTGACAGAAAGGAAATTTCCCAGGACACCTCTTGTCCTTTACAAATGCATTTCACACACTAAGGCAAACCATCTGTTACCCCGCTAATTTTGCCATGATGAAAATTACTATTATAATGAGACTAGCTTTTTTAAGCATATATGTTTATGTATATGAATACAAATGTTCACAGCAAGATAAACTTTTAGAACTTTTTTCTAGCCTTTAAGGTTGGTGTGGGTATCCTGAAACACAGACCTTTTTCTAGTGATTATCAGCAAAGTATAAGCTTGGTAGGTTTAGATCCTGGTAACAGCTGGGTTTCAGGCAGCATTATCACACACACAAAAAAACAAAAAAACAAAAACAAAACAAAAAAACAAACAAGCTGAACTTTCCACTGTGAAACCAAGGTTGGAATGGAAAGAACACAAAATCTCAGGAAGGTACATACATTTTTTTCACCCAAACAACTCTTGTAACAAGAATTTATGAAGTGAGGCTAGTCTTGAGAGAGCAAGAATAGAATGAAAAGAAGTCAAATAGGGGCTCCTGGGTGGCTCAGTGGGTTAAAGCCTCTGCTTTTGGCTCAGGTCATGATCTCAAGAGTGCTGGGATGGAGCCCAGTGGCATCGGGCTCTCTGCTCAGCGGGGAGCCTGCTTCCCTTCCTCTCTCTCTGCCTGCCTCTCTGCCTACTTGTGATCTCTCTCTCTGACAAATAAATAAATAAAATATAAAAAATAAATAAATAAATAAATAAATAAATAAATAAATAAAATCTTAAAAAAAAAGAAGTCAAATAAAGTGTGAGTTTAAAGAAAAACTGAAACTATATACCATGCTCTATCAAATGCAAAAAAAAAAGTGTAGTGGGAATAATGAACATATTCTTACAAATGCAGTTACTTCTTAACAATATTTTGAAAACTGATTCTCTGTTTTCATTAAAATTTTCTCTGAGTTATCTGATCATTTGGGCAAAGAAAAGGTCTGAAACATATTTATTTTTGTAAATCACACATGGAAAAACAACTAGCAGAAACTAGGAGCACCAAAAATAAATGTATTTGGTTAAAATCTTAAAAAACTTTTTACTATTACTTTTTCTTTCTTGTCCTCCGTCAGTGTCAGAGCCTACCCCTTCCACATAAAAATACCATGACAATAACAATGTCTGACATGTTTCCCTTTGGTTCTATTTTCAGTCATATTATCAGCTACAGGACTGATCTACTTATGGTACATACTTAAAGAGACAGGCTGAAATTGAAATAAAATCTAAGTTCAGATCCTATCTTTATAGCACTGGACATCATACCTAATTTCTTTGAGTCCCCATTTTTTTCATCAGTGGAAAGGGGCAATAAGTCCTACCTCACAGAAGTATTGAGGGTTGAGTGAGAAAATGTGTGGGAGGTGCTTCGCTCATAGTGAGCAATTAGCAGATGGTCCCTCCCTCACATTTGTATGCTGAACACTGAAATAGTCATAATCAATGTGTAGTTCTGTCTGGCACTTTGTACATGAGTCCTCTTATCAACACACAGCTTTTTATGCCCCCCAAACCACACCTTGCTGCAAATATTTACATAAAACTGACAATTAACTAATTTAATAATCATATCATTGCCTTATCTGAGTTTTCTTAAATGTGTTTTTGATGTGTTTATTTTGATGTTGCCATATGTACAAGCTAAATTCTAATTAGTCTTTTAACTATATTAGTTGTTTTCTTTTTTCTAAGTGATAGGATGCACAGGCCTGGAGGAGGTAAAATACTATTACCAGAAGAAGTTTCTAAAAGGGATAACATATCTTTGGAATGCGCCACTTTTATACCAAAAGCAGTTCCTCCCCAGCAAGCCAGTTCTTTAGGGTGAGGTCCTAGCAGTGTGATCCTTTTGACTATCATGTTAATGGGATGACTTCTCGATGAGACCACTTAGTGTCCCAACTCCTAGTCATTCTGTCTACTTCCAGCTTTTAGGAACAGTAAGTAACATGAATTGGGTTTTTTTTAAGTATTTCTCTTTTTTCTTTTTAGATTATTGATCATATTTAAATTTAACAACTTTTAAGACTTTTTTCTTAGATGATACAGAGATCAACCATATATTCATTTACTTATTTTTTTACACGTATTCAGTAAAATTTACTCTTTCTGGTATACAGTGCTGTGAATTTTGACAAATGCATAAAGTCATGTGAAAATCACCATTATTGAGTTACAGAGCAGTTCTGTCCACCCAAAATATTCCCTGCACTGCCCTTTTGGAATAAAACCCTCTATCCTAAACTCTGGTAATCACTAATCTGTTCTCCATCCATATAATTTCCTTTTTCTAGAATGTCATATAAATGGGATCATACAGTATGTAGCCTTTTGTATTTGGCTTATTTCACTTAGCACACTCCTTTGGGGGTTTCATTCATGTTGTTCCATGTATCAGTAGTTCATGTCTTTTTATTGCTGAATTGTATTCAATAGTATGGATGTACCACACATTCTTTCAGCAGTTAATGGGCATTCAGGTTGTTTCCACTTTCTGGCTATTATGAATAATCCTGCCATAAATATTCATACACAAGATTTTTTTTGTAGACATATGTTTTTATTTAGGGCAAATACCTCAGAATAGGATTGCTGGGTTACATGGTAACTCTATGTTTAGCATTTGGAGAAACTACCAAATTCTTTCCCAAAATGGCGATATCATTTTGCATTCCCATCAAAACTGAATGAAGTCCCAGTTGCTCCACATCCTTGACAATACTTGAATTATTTTACAGACACATACACATACATATGTATATATGTATAGAATTATATATATGTATATGTGTGTATATATATTCTAATTCATCTATTGACTCCATGATTGTATCTCTTCATGTTATTTTTTAAATTTTATTTTATATTTTCAGTGCTCCAAGATTCATTGCTTATGCACCACTCTCTTCATGTTATTTAGCATTTGCTCAAGAGGTTTCAACATCCATATATAACCATTCACAGACAAGTTAGAATTAACATTTTACCCCCTCAGGTGAAATGTAGAAGTCTTATAGCCACATAGGTCTATTTACATAATCTCCTTTGTGTTATAGTTATCATATGTATCACACCAATATACACTGAAAATGCCACCAAATGACATATTTTTGCTTTCAACAGAGATGTTTATTTTAAAGAACTTAGGAGAAAAATACTCTATTACTTTTATGCAGACATTGGCTATTTCTTTTGTTCTTCCTTCATTCCTGAAGTTCCATATTTCCTTCTTTGATCATTCCTTTAATCTGGACAACTTAATTGAACATTTCTTTTAGGGAAAGTCTGCTAGAAATGAATTCTCTTTTGTCTTCATCTAAGAATGTCTTTATTTTGCTTTCATTTTGAAAGGATATTTTCATTGGATATAAATTCTGATTTGACTATTTTCTTTCTTTTTTTTTTCCCTTATAGCACTTTAAAGAAGTTTAATGTCTTCTGACCATCATGGTTTTGGATGAGGAACATCAGTCATCTGAATTGTTCTTATTCAAGTAATGTGTCATTTTACCTGGATGCTTTCAAGATTTTTAAAATGTATCTTTGGTATCCAGCACTTTAGTTATGCTCTATCTGCTTTTGGTTTTCTTTGAATTTATTTTATTTTTATTTTGCTGAGTTTCTTGAATGTAAATTTATGTCTCCAAACAAATTTGGTAAGTTATTAACTATTATTTATTCAAAATTTTGGGGTATCAATATGTTTCTTGGCAAATCAATATCTTTTTGAGACTCTAATGACATGATTTCTACATCTTATGTTATTGTCCCACAGGTCCCTGAGGTTCTTTTCAGTTTTTCATTATTTTATTCTCTCTTCTTCAGATTGGATGATTCTTAATGATCATTCTTCAAGCAATCTGAATCTTTCCTCTGTCATTTTAATTCTACTATTAAGCACATGCAATAAGGCTTTTTAAATTTCAGATATTTTATATTTCAGTTCTAAAATTTCCACTGGGTTTCTTTTTTATAATTTCCTTCTCTTCTGAGGACTTGTACCTTTCCATTAATTTTAAGAGAGTTCGCCTTAGTCTTATGTAACATGTTTTTAATAATTGCTTTAAAACCTTTGATAATTCTAACATCTGTGTTTTTTCAGTGTTGCTATCTGTTGATTATAAATTTTTTTGAGAATTGGTCTGATTTTCCTAGTTCTTTATATGTTGAGTTATTTTGGATTGTATCCTAAACTTGGTGAATATTATGTTGTAAGACTCTGGGACCTCTGTGAAATGTAGACTTTTGTTTATTTGCTTTAGGAGGCAATCAACATGGTTAGGCTCAAATCACAAGTTCTGCCTCACCTTCTGTGGGCAGTGGTTACAAGGTCAATTCAGGTTTCAAAACCTTTGCTGTGGTATGTGGGTCTGCCTCATGTATGTGCCATTTGAGAGTTAGTCTGAGACTCATGTGGTCGTTCATGTCATAGTTCAATTCTCAAACTATGCCTCTTTGCTTCTGCTTTATGTGTGGGCTGCTCAGGGGCAAGTCTAAGACATGTATTACTTCATACACAGCATTAAGGGAGCCCATTCTCTAGCGCCTTCTCTTCAGGGTTTCTCCCCACACTTTATAGCTCTCAAGGGCCCCCTTTTCTCTTTCCTTTGGTCAGAATGTTGGATTTCTCTTAAAGTTGTAGTCCCCCTCAGGCTCTCTTGCAGTTCCATATTACTGGGCCTTCCCTCAAGGCAAGAAAGTGAGAAGAAAAATTTTTCTCTCAGAATTTTTCCTATTCACTCTCACTGTATACCTCTGCAACATTTTCTACCCTTGGGTCAAAACCTATTATAAAGGAAGAAAATAAAACCAAGCACTTCACTATCATTTTAGTCATTCTTCAAGTTTTGACTTCTCCATCCAGTCTTCCTGGTATTACTTACCTTTACTTTTCAGAATTCTCAGGCACTTACTTCTTGTATTCTTTTCAGAATTTCTAGCTACAATTAATGGGAGAGACAGGATGTAGTGAGCTTACTCCATTTTGGCCAACATCAGAAGTTCTTTTTCCCAGAAGCATTTCAACTTTTGATTATCTGGATCACTGAACTTATGGCTATACTTCTGTCCCTTATATACATAGCCTGTGCTGGGTATTTTCCTGAGGATGGATAAGGGAGCATCATTCGTATGTCCAAATCATTCCCATCTTAAGCAACTGCATATTTGTCATACAGCTACTTTCTGTCTTTTCACAAAAAAGGAATTCTGCCCACAGGATGGTCTCTGCGACAGTGATTCATTGTAACTATCTTGCTTGGTCATTGGTACTTACCAGTCTGTGACAGTTACATGTTAGGTGCCATCTTAAGCAGCACAAGCACAACCTTTCCTTGAAAGGACATAAAATTTCTGAGATTATTCCACAAAGGTATGGGTTAGCACTAACCATCCCTCCTCCTACTGCTATTCTTACATTTTGTTTGGAGTTGGAAATAGATCTTATGGCTGTACATCTATACATATGTATGTATGTGGCAATATATACATCTATTAATTGGCCTTGATAAAGTTTTCTGTCCAATACAGTTTTCCGCAAATGTTTCTGACTGATATTTTTTACAGGGTTATGGTTTCTTTCTACTTGATACTTATTTTATTTGATTGAGGAAAATAAATAAGTACTATGTGGGACACTAAAGCAAAGCTATTCATTCAACAAATATCTCTTGAGTTCTTAGTATGTATTGAAAATTGTTTTAGATAGGTACTGGGTATGGAACTCAGTACAAAACAATCAAGATCATTTTAGCAGAGCACACATTCTAGCAAGCGGAATAGATAGGAATTACATAAACAACAAAATATAAACACTCAATTAAATCATCAACTAGTATTAAGTACTACATAGAGAATTTAAATTGGGTGATGTGAGAGTAAATGTAGATGATTACTTTAGAATGAGTGGTCAAGGAAGGCCTTTCTGAACAATGATAAGAAGGAGTCAGCCATGAAAAAATTCGAGAGTAAGAGCATTGCAGGCAGAGAGATAAAATAAATACAAATAACCAAATATGAAATTGAACTTGATATGTATGAACTGAAAGAAGGATACTGTAGTTAGGTAATAGGTAAAGGGTTAGAGATGACATAAAAGAGAGAGGAACATGGGCTAGATCACATAGGATTAGTTTGGATTTCTCTTCAGATGTGATATAAAGTCTTGAGAGAGTTTGATCAGGAGGAAGATTTGTTACTATTTCATATTAAAATCTTCTTTTTAGCTCTGTGAGGAGGCAGGGTGACTAGAAGCTGTTGTGGGATCTATCAGTGATATGGTGATTTAAACAAGGTGTGTAGCAAAGAAAGCAGTGAGAAATAGTTGAATTCGAAATGTTTTGGAGATAGAGTGGCTAGATTTGCTGAAGGGTTGGATGTGGAGAGTAAGAGAAATAAAGAAAATAAAGTACAGGTTCTAGGTGTCTGGTCTAAGCAATTGGATGAATGCTAGTTTAATTAAAATGGGGAACACCACAGGAGGAGAAAATTAGGCTGAGAGCATGGATTTAAAGTTATATTTTTGTCTTGTTAAGTTTGAGTTGCCAATTAGATACTTAAGTGGAGACGCTGAGAATGCAATTGGATATCTGAGACTGGAGATGAGGAGATATCTATATTGGAGACGTAAATAGTCATCAGGTACTTAAAGACATGAGATTAAATGATATCGCCTATGGATACTGAAAAGGCCTAAGGACTGAACCTTGGCACTCTGCCATTTAGAAGTGAGGTAGAAGAGGGACAACCAAGAAAGGACACTGAAAAGGAGTGGCCTGTGACATAGAAAATCAGGAAAGTGAGATTTAGGCAGTGAAAAGTAAAAATTTTATATATACACGTACACATACACATACACACCACACATACACCACGCACACACATATGAAGAAGCACAGTGACTCAGTGCTTTGTGTCCTTAGACAAATTTCTTATTGCAAACAGTGCATCATATGAAGGAAGAGAAAACTCTTCTGTTTGGGTAGAGGAGTATTAAAAGGAAAGCCCTAACAGTGGAGGAAGTATTTTGGTGGACTCCTGAAAGATTGACAGAATTGTGATAGGAACACGAAATGGAATAAATTCCCACACTAAGGAAACAGTATTCATAAAAGGTCAATAGTAATGAGTTATCCAGTTCTGCTTACATTCATGCTTATTATTTATCAGAGTCTGAGGAAAGTTCTTTTTGATTCTAAAATATGTCTACAAGGTAGGTACACTTTTCATTCCCATTGTTTTAGATGAGGAACTAATGCTCATAGGAGTTAATTGACTTACCTTCTAACTAGTTAAACAACTAGGAAGTGGTTGGAGTCTTGATGTGAGCCTTTGAAATGATTCCAGAGTCTGTGCTTCAGACAGCATGCTAAGAAAAAGCACACAAGGAATGTACCTAAATAATGGAAGCTCCAAGTGACGGTCCCATGCTGCCAAATAAAGCGTGGGGGCCTCAAAAAGCATAGGCTTAGTACTAAGGGTCATGGTTATATTTTCCAAAATCTTATAGAAAATTCATAGAAATCCATCAAATCATAAAGTTGTAAGATCCTTAGAGACTATTCAGAATACTCCTTCCTTCATATTTGGGGAATGTATTAATTAGCATAAAGGCTAACAAAAAGAGTCCCACAAATACATTGATGTAAATAGCACAGAAGCTTTTCTTTCTCAGGTAATAGGATGAAGAGCCTAGGTGGTGGAGCAGTTCTGTTACACAAGGTCATTCAGAGACATAGGAACTTTCTACCTTATTATATTACCAACTGTTGTCTGCATGGTCAAAGTAGGTAGGGGAGGTGGCTAGAGGCATGGATGAAATAGGTGATGGGGATTAAAGAGTACACTGATCATGATAAGCACTAAGTAATGTATAGAATTGTTGAATTATTATATTTTACACCCAAAACTAATATAACACTGTATGTTAGCTATACTGGAATTAAAATAAAAATAAAAACAGAATTATAATATGATCCAGTAATTCCACTACTGGGTATTTACGCAAAGAAGAAAAAACATTAATTTAAAAAGATATATGTACCCCGGGCACTTGGGTGGCTCAGTGGGTTAAAGCCTCTGCCTTCAGCTCAGGTCATGATCCCAGGGCCCTGGGATCAAGCCCCGCATCAGGCTCTCTGCTCAGCAGGGAGCCTGCTTCCTCCTCTCTACCTGCTTACTTGTGATCTCTGACTGTCAAATAAATAAATAAAATCATCAAAAACAAAAAAAATATATGCACCCCTATGTTTATTGCAGCATTTTTTACAATAGCCAAACTATGGAAGCAGTCCAAGTGTCCACAGATAGATAAAAAAGGTTTGATACATACACACACACACACACACACACACACGTGAATATTACTCAGCCATATATGTATATATCACTATATATATATATACATATATATATCACTTTCTATGGAACAGTGTATAAATATATATACTATAGTATATATTGTATATATCTAATATATATTTTATATAATATATTATATAAGATATAATATATTCATATAATTTTATTTATATTTACATATATATATATAAATATATATATAATTATGACTGAGTATATAACATATAAAACATAATATATTACATTATATATAATATATTATATATAATAATGATGATAATTATATCATTTATTATTATCATAT
>PISX010012970.1:0-58641 GCA_004024625.1 Mellivora capensis
TGTTCCATTGATCTATGTGTCTGTTTTTGTGCCAGTACCATACTGTCTTGATGATGACAGCTTTGTAATAGAGCTTGAAGTCCGGAATCGTGATGCCACCAACTTTGGCTTTCTTTTTCAATATTCCTTTGGCTATTCGAGGTCTTTTCTAGTTCCATATAAATTTTAGGATTATTTGTTCCATTTCTTTGAAAAAAATTGATGGGATTTTGATAGGGATTGCATTAAATGTGTACATTGCTTTAGGTAGCAAAGACATTTTCACAATATTTATTCTTCCAATCCAGGAGCATGGAACATTTTTCCATTTCCTTGTGTCTTCCTCAATTTCTTTCATGAGTACTTCATAGTTTTCTGAGTATAGATTCCTTCCCTCTTTGGTTAGGTTTATTCCTAGGTATTTTACGGTTTTGGGTGCAACTGTAAATGGGATTGACTCCTTAATTTCTCTTTCTTCTGTCTTGTTGTTGGTGTAGAGAAATGCAACTGATTTCGGTGCATTAATTTTATATCCAGACACTTTACTGAATTCCTGTACAACTTCTAGCAGTTTTGGAGTGGAGTCTTTTGGGTTTTCCACATATAGTATCTGCAGAGTGATAGTTTGACTTCTTCTTTCTGGTTTGGATGCCTTTAATTTTAACAAAAATTTAATTTTTGTTGTCTGATTGCTGAGGCTAGGACTTCTAGTACTATGTTGAATAGCAGTGGTGATAATGGACATCCCTGCCATGTTCCTGACCTTAGCGGAAAAGCTTTCGGTTTTTCTTCATTGAGAATGATATTTGCGGTGGTTTTTTCATAGATGGCTTTGATAATATTGAGGTATGTGCCTTCTGTCCCTACACTTTGAAGAGTTTTGATCAGGAAGGGATGCTATACTTTGTCAAATGCTTTTACAGCATCTATTGAGAGTATCATAGGGTTCTTGTTCTTCCTTTTATTAATATATTGTATCACATTGATTTGCGGGTGTTGAACCAACCTTGCAGCCCTGGAATATATCCCACTTGGTCGTGGTGAATAATCTTTTTAATGTACTGTTGGATCCTATTGGCTAGTATTTTGGTGAGAATTTTTGCATCTGTGTTCATCAGGGATATTGGTCTGTAGTTCTCTTTTTTGATGGGATCCTTGTCTGCTTTGGGATCAAGGAAATGCTGGCCTCATAAAATGAGTTTGGGAGTTTTCCTTCCATTTCTATTTTTTGGAACAGTTTCAGGAGAATAGGTATTAATTCTTCTTTAAATGTTTGGTAGAATTCCCCTGGGAAGCCATCTGGCCCTTGGCTTTTGTTTGTTTGGGGATTTTTGAAGACTGTTTCAATCTCCTTATTGGTTATATGTCTGTTCAGGTTTTCTATTTCTTCCTGGTTCAGTTGTGGTAGTTCATATGTCTCTAGGAATGCATCCATTTCTTCCAGATTGTCAAATTTGTTGGCATAGAGTTGTTCTTATATAATTATATGTAATTATATAATTATATGTTCTTATAATTGTTTGTATTTCTTTGGTGTTGGTTGTGACCTCTCCTCTTTCATTCATGATTTTATTTATTTGGGTCCTTTCTCTTTTTCATAAGTCTGGCCAGAGGTTTATCAATCTTATTAATTCTTTCAAAGAACCAGCTCCTAGTATCATTGATTTGTTCTATTGTTTTTTTTTGTTTGTTTGTTTCTATTTCATTGATTTCTGCTCTGATCTTTATTATTTCTCTTCTCCTGCTGGGTTTAGGCTTTCTTTGTTGTTCTTTCTCTAGCTCCTATAGGTATAGGGTTATTTGTATTTGTGTTATGTGTATTTGAGACCTTTCTTGTTTCTTGAGAAAGGCTTGTTCCACTATATATTTTCCTCTCAGGACTGCCTTTTCTGTGTCCCACAGATTTTGAACCATTGTGTTTTCATTATCATTTGTTTCCATGAATTTTTTCAATTCTTCTTCAATTTCTTGGTTGATCCATTCATTCTTTAGAAGGATGCTGTTTAGTCTGCATGTATTTGGGTTCTTTCCAATTTTCCTCTTGTGATTGAGTTCTAGCTTCAGAACATTGTGGTCTGAAAATATGCAGGGAATGATCCCAATCTTTTGATACTGGTTGAGACCTGATTTGTGACCCAGGATGTGATCTATTCTGGAGAATGTTCCATGTGCACTAGAGAATAATGTATATTCTGTTGCTTTGGGATGAAATGTTCTGAATATATTTGTGATGTTCATATGATCCAGTGTGTCATTTAAGGCCTTTATTTCCTTGTTGATCTTTTGCTTGGATGATCTGTCCATTTCAGTGAGGGGAGTGTTAAAGTCCCCTACTATTATTGTATTATTGTCAATGTGTTTCTTTCATTTTGTTATTAATTGCTTTATATTGTTGGCTGCTCCCACATTAGGGGCATAGATATTTAAAATTGTTAGCTCTTCTTGTTGTACAGACCCTTTGAGTATGATAGTGTCCTTCCTCATCTCTTGTTATAGTCTTTAGCTTAAAGTCTAATTGATCTTATATATGGATTGCTACCCCAGCCTTCTGATGTCCATTAGCATGGTAAATTGTTTTCCACCCCCTCACTTTTAATCCAGAGGTGTCTTTGGGTCTAAAATGAGTTTCTTGTAGGCAGCATCTTGATGGGTTTTGTTTTTTTATCCATTCTGATACCCTGTGTCTTTTGATTGGCGCATTTAGCCCATTAACACTCAGGGTAACTATTGAAAGATAGGAGTTTAGTGCCATTGTATTACCTGTAAGGTGACTGTTACTGTATATTGTCTGTTCCTTTCTGATCTACTACTTTTAGGGTCTCTCGTTGCTTAGAGGACCCCTTTCAGTATTTCCTGTAGAGCTGGTTTGGTGTTTGCAAATTCTTTCAGTTTTTGTTTGTCCTGGAAGCTTTTCATCTCTCCTTCTATTTTCAATGATAGCCTAGTTGGATATAGTATTCTTGGCTGCATGTTTTTCTTGTTTAGTGCTCTGAATATATCATGCCAGTTCTTTCTGGCCTGCCAGGTCTCTGTGGATAAGTCCACTGCCAATCTAATATTTTTACCATTGTATGTAACAGACTTCTTTTCCCTGGCTGCTTTCAGGATTTTCTCTTTGTCGCTAAGACTTGTAAATTTTACTATTAGGTGACGGAGTGTGGGCCTATTCTTATTGATTTTGAGGGGGGTTCTCTGCACCTCCTGGATTTTGATGCTTGTTCCCTTTGCCATATTAGGGAAATTCTCTACAATAATTCACTCCAATATACCTTCTGCTCCCCTCTCTCTTTCTTCTTCTTCTGGAATCCCAATTATTCTAATGTTGTTTCGTCTTATGGTGTCACTTATCTCTCGAATTCTCCCCTCATGGTCCAGTAGCTGTTTGTCTCTCTTTTGCTCAGCTTCTTTATTCTCTGTCATTTGGTCTTCTATATCACTAATTCTTTCTTCTGCCTCATTTATCCTAGCAGTAAGAGCCTCCATTTTTTATTGCACCTCATTAATAGCTTTTTTGATTTTAACTTGGTTAGATTTTAGTTCTTTTATTTCTCCAGAAAGGGTTTCTCTAATATCTTCCATGCCTTTTTCAAGCCCAGCTAGAACCTTGAGAATCATCATTCTGAACTCTAGATCTGACACATTACTAGTGTCCGTATTGATTAGGTCCCTAGCCTTTGGTATTGCCTTTTGTTCTTTTTGTTTGTGGTGAGTTTTTCCACCTTGTCATTTTGTCCAGATAAGAATATATGAAGGAGCAAATAAAATACTAAAAGGGTGGCAAAGACCCCAGGAAAATGCACTTTAACCAAATCAGAAGAGACCCCAAATCATGGGGGGGGGGGGGAGAAAGGGGATAAAAAGAAGTTCAGAAAAAAAATTATTTTAAAGAAAACAAATTAAAAAAATATTAAAAAGAAAAAAAATATATATATTAGACTGGTGACTAGAACAGGGTCACCCACTTAATTTTGGGAGTATTTTGATCTCTTAGAAGAAACTACCTCCCAAAATTTTAAAGAATAAAAAACATATATAAGGGTAAACACAATAAAGAGATGGAATATGCCTATAAAGATGAAAAGAAATTTTTTTTTTTATTTCTAAAATAGGAGTTGATAAAGTAAGTTGGTTGGGAGAATAAAGAAAAAGAAAGTGGAGAGATTTTGCTCGGGCTGGAGACTAGAACAAACCTGGAGCTAGATTTAGGGTATATTTTGATCTATTAGGAGAAGTTGTACCCCAAATTTTTTAGAAGAAAAAACCCTATGTGTATACAAAAAATAAAGTTAGATACAATGAAGGATAAAATATGACTTGATAATGAAGGTTCAAAAAAAATTATTTTTTTTTAATGAAAGGTATTGTTAAGATAAACTAGTTAAAAAAAAGTTAAAAGAGGAAAGGGTAAAAGTTAAAAAAAATTAGAAGAAGAAAAAAATAAAATTAAAGAAAAAATTAAATTAACTGCAAGACTAAAGAATCATGGGGAGAAAGCCATGAATTCCATGCTTTGTTTTCTCCTCCTCTGGAATTCTACTGTTCTCCTTGGTAAGTGAACTTGATCTTGGCTGGATTTCTTGTTGATCTTCTGGTGGAGGAGGCTGTTGTAGTGATTCTCAAGTGTTTTTGCCCCAGGTGGAATTGCACTGCCCTTACCAGGGGCTGGGCTAAGTAATCCGCTCATGTTTGCTTTCGGAAGCTTTTGTTCCCTGAACACTTTCCGTAGAGTTCCGGAGGACGGGAATGAAAATGGAGACCTCCCAATCTCTGGCCCGGAGGAGCCGGGAGTTCAGGGCCCCACTCCTCAGTGCGCCCTCAGAGAAAAGCCCCAATCACTCCCGTCTCCCTGGCCTCCGGCCGTGCTCTGAGCTCACCCAGCCTGCGACCCGTTCAAGGTAACCCGGAGCTGAGAGCTCACTCCTGGGCTCTGTCTCTGTAGCCGGCTTCCCCGCTCTAATACCTGTGAGCTCTGCGACACTCAGACACCCCCGATCCTTCTGTGACCCTGCCGGACTTGGGGCCACGCTGACCCCGCAGGGGCTTCACCCCAGTTTAGCCTCTGGAGTGATGTCCCTCAGTGGAGCAGACTTTTAAAGGTCCTGATTTAGTGCTCCGTTGCTCCGCCGCTTGCCGGGAGCTGGCTCCTCCCCCCTCGCGCCCCCCCCCCCATCTTCCTGTCGCTTTGGATTCACTTCTCCGCCATCCTACCTTTCAGAAAGTGGTCAATTTTCTGTTTCTAGAATTGTTGCTCTTCTTCTCTTCTGTCTCCTATTGGATTCGTAGGTGTTCGCAATGGATTGATAAGCTATCTAGCTGATCTCCTGCTACCTGATGCAGTCTCAGCCTGCTACTTCTCCGCCATCTTGACCCCTCCCCTCCTACTTATACTTTTTTCTCTTTTTTTAATTTCTTTTCAGCTTAACAGAATTCATAGATTTTGCACCACACCCAGTGCTCCATGCAATGTGTGCCCTCCATAATACCCACCACCTGGCTCCCCCAACCTCCCACCCCCCGCCCCTTCAAAACCCTCAGGTTGTTTTCCAGAGTCCATAGTCTCTCATGGTTCATCTCCCCCTCCAATTTCCCTCCACCTCCCTCTCCTCTCCATCTCCCCCTGTCCTCCGTGTTGTTATGCTCCACAAATAAGTGAAACCATATGATAATTGACTCTCTCTGCTTGACTTTTTTCACTCAGCATAATCTCCTCCAGTCCCGTCCATGTTGCTACAAAAGTTGGGTATTCATCCTTTCTGATGGAGGCATAATACTCCATAGTGTATATGGACCACATCTTCCTTATCCATTCGTCTGTTGAAGGGCATCTTGGTTCTTTCCACAGTTTGGCGACCGTGGCCATTGCTGATATAAACATTGGGGTACAGATAGCTCTTCTTTTCACTACATCTGTATCTTTGGGGTAAATACCCAGTAGCGCAATTGCAGGGTCATAGGGAAGCTCTATTTTTAACTTCCTGAGGAATTTATTTATACTTACTGTTTTAACAAACACTTGTTAAGGTACACAACAGAAACATTGTGGGAAAAGAGGACAGAAACGTGTGAAAGGAGGGGAGAAATTTTATTTTCAATAGGACTTTCTTTTTCTGCCAATGTGGAATGCCATTATCATAGCAATTTTGTGCTATTACATATCCTCTCTTGGCCATTTCTAAATAGAGGAAGGGAAAATCTACCAAGTCCTGGGACACTCATTTTTATAAATGTCTCCAGATTAGATGTTTTAACATGTTTTATGGTAAGTCATTTCAAACTATTGCATTTTCCAAAGAATATGCTATTTATTTTTTGCTTAAAGTACATATTACTTATACTGTGTAATATAGTATATAATCATATAAGGGATGTTAACAATATAATCTTGATTTTCTATTATATTTTGGTTCAAATTTTAGGTACCAACATCTTTTATAAATAAGTAAGTCATTTGCATTTTTCTGCTTCTCGCTAAAGAGGAAGTAAATGTGTTTACCACCACATGTTATCCCCCAAGAGGGTGCATTTTATTCAGGAGGTCAAATTTTAAGTGGAGGAATAACTGGGTATAGACACACTGAAAACACTATCTCAGTAGCTAATGTTTTTCCCTCCAGTGGGTGATGAAAATCAAATCCCCAAACTGCTCCTTCTGGGCTTTTTACTAATTAACTTGACATCTGTGGTGAAGTGGAACATAGACTAACCTTGTTCATTTCCAGTCCCACAATTAAACTGCTGGTAGTTTAGGTAAGGAGCTTATCTCTGGAAATTTGAGAGTAAAATAATTTCAAATTGACTGAAAGTATAAAACAACCTCTTTATTATTTTTACCAAAATATTCAGGAAAAGGAGGGGCTTTTAGGTAAAGTAAAAATGGCACTCTTAGCCCTCCATGATTCCCTATTCTATCTACTGTGGTTTTTCCCTACCAATGGATGACAGAAACAAAGGATCCATGAGATCATTCATGTGAAATATTTACTGTTATAGAACACAGATGAGTGCAGCAATGGTGATTGGGATGTGATGGACACAGAGATGGGGGTGGGAAAACTAAGTGGGCACAAAGATTTTTGGAAGATCTAGGGAAGGAAAAGAAATGATTCTCTAGAAAATTTAAAGGAACAATATAGCAATAATGCTTATTGAAAAGGTAAAGTTATTAAATTTCTCTCATTCATGCTGTTACCAGAAAGTGTCTGGTGACATAAGTAGGTCAGCAGCATGGAGCCCATGCAGGCAAAACTATTAGATGACCTGTGGCTTACCAGAAGGGAGGACGTGAAAGATTATAATGGAAAAAACTGAGGCACTCCACACTTATGTACGAATGAGAATACAGATGAAATAGGAGCATTCGTGGGCAAAAGGACATGATGTTGGGGTTGTCATTAAAATAGTTCATCTAAATAAATTTTTTAGATGGAAGTTTGAAATAAGTTCCTTATACACACAACATGGATAAATCTTAAAAACATAGTGTTGAGTGAAAGAATAGCACATACTACATGACCCCATTTATATGAAGTTCTTCTAAAAGTGGAAAAATTAATCTAAGGGGAAAAACATCAGAAAAGTGGTTGTCTCTTGGAGTCAGGGTGGAGGCATGAATTGACTAGAAAGGGGATGAGGGAATTTTCTAGGATGAAGGTTATGTTCTATGTCTTGGTCGGAGTTTGGATTACACAGGTGTATGCATATGTCAAAACTCTTTAAATGGTACATTTGAGATTTGTGAATTTCACTGTATATAAAATTTACCTCAAAATAGGGAACTATAAACAAATGCTAAACTGTATTACTAATATGCTAGTTGAAGCATTGGGGGAAATACACTGATGTATACAGCTTAGTTAGAAAAACATTAAACTGTAAGAGATTGGTGGACAGATAAGGAATAGGTAGATGTAAAACAAGTATAAGAAAAAAATGTAGAATCTAGGTGGTAGACATATGAGGTTTCATTTTACCATTTTTCTACTTTTGTCCATATTTGAAAATTTTATAGTAAAGTGTTGGAAAAAGTGAGAAATGGGAGAAGTGAAATAAAGTTGACAAAAATGCCAATAACTATGCAGCAAGGGTACAGTTAATGGATTCATTATACCCTTCTCTGTACTATATGTTTGAAATTTTCCCTATGAAAAACTTTAAAAGATATTCATATGAAGAGATTATCCAAATTGAGTATAGAATTGTAACATGAATATGTATTTTCTCTCATATTCTATATATTTAGTAACAGTATTTAATTTTGCCATAAAAGAAGGGGGAACTAAGTGGGCTCAGATAGGAATCCAGGAAAATTAGAAGAGAGGGTCCTAAACTAGGAATTCCAGCTCTGTCAAAAGATGATCATTTTTATAAATCACTTTTCTTCTAAGTTCAATTTAATTCTGTATCCTGATCCCTGGCTAGTAAAAGAGAATCTACAGCTTTCTTGTCTAGGGAGTATAAAGGTAGTTATTAAGAATGCAGACTCTTGAACCACATGAAAGAACAAAATGAATAGTGGGTCCTGCAGCCAAAATATAGCCTTTCTACAGCTTGCTCTCCTTCCTTTCCCCCAATTTGACTTTATCTCTCTTTCCGTGATGTTCAGATAACATGTAAATGTGGTACTGAATTGGTTGATTTCACAAATCCTAATTCTACTAACTAGCTCTAATACCTGCAGCATTCTTTGTGCTATAGATCTTCATTCTAAGTCCTCCCTTTGCTCAATATTGCCTTCTCAACTGATTCTTCAAGAAATGCCTTCACAAAATAAAGAATAACATTATGCTTTCATTTCTTATATAGAACCAATACAAAAATCAGCATATAAAGAAGGTCTTTGTAGTTGTAAAATTTCTATGGAAGGTCAACTCATTATACTGTTTAATTCCCATATGTGTTCAGTTTCTTTCAGAGTTCTGAGCTATGGTTGGTCTCTCTTGGTATTTTTGTGTGTCTCCTTTTGTTAGATAGCTGGTTAACCCTTACATTTTTCTTTTTACCTTGGCTTCCATGAAGTTTGGGGTTATTTGATTTATTAAATAATAACCTACCTTGACTCTGTTTTCTATTTTAGTTATTCCACTCTTGTCTTTTTCATCTCTGTCCCAACCCTAGTTCCCCTGACTTGGTAATTCCCCCTTAATAATTATAGATTTGTTGGATTTATAGTATCTGTTTTTGTAAACTTCTCTAGGTTTGGAAGTAGGTAGAGAACACATAATTTCTATAAAACCTCTAATGCTGTTAATACATTATTTTACTCTAGCTCAAATTTTATTGCAGTGATATCCAAGAATATTGCAATAAAGGATGGATTTAGCTGATAGTTTGAGAAAATAAAGTCCTTTGATATATTAGGAAGCTATCAGGAAACAATTAAGATGAGGAAAATCTGGACACTTCCAAGTAATTTTATTAAAACAAAAAAAAACAAACATCAAGACCATTTCCTACATGTTATATTGTCTATCTATCCTCTTGAATATATGTGTGTTCCCAATTTCTCATCACAATGGTCAGACTGATCACTGATGTGGAAACAGATCTTACTTCTCTCAACTGACTTTTTCAAACAGAGAATGAATCTAGGTCATCTCTCTTGGAGATAGTGCTGTATCTCTGTGGATTAGAGAGAAAAAGCCCAACCATATGACAAAAAAAATTCAACTATCAAAGTTAAACTAAATATCTTTTAACTTCATCACAATTTCATAAGCGTATATTTCCCAAAAGAGGAGAAGGAAATATTCCTTTACCACAGATCACCTGGGATTATTCATTCTTTCTAAACATATAATTATTAAAAGCTGTTATTTACCCACTGATTAAATATTCAGAAGCCCTCCTCCCCAGTTAAAACATAAAAAGCACAGAAGAAAATGGCTGAATAATTGTCTGATTTAGGGATAAAGAAAAGTTTTCTAACTGGAAAGTAACAAAAAATATCAAATACAAATTGTAATAGCTTTGTCTACATAACAGTGTTTAGTTATCTCATCAGAATTAGAAATAAAACAATAAACTGGGAATACTATATATATAAGAAATGTGAGAGAAAAAGATTAAATCCTTAATTTACAAAGCACTTGTAAGAATTAAAATGCTTTCAATAAATGAAATAAGTTACATATCTTGAAATTCATCCAAAATGAAAATGAAAATTGGCAATAAATTTTTGAAAAACTAGTTAATGTTACTGGCAATAAAAATATAAACTAAAGTACTATTTTTATGTCTTTTTTAAAAAAAGATTTTTAAATAAGCATATACTTAATACTGGTGAAGGTACATTGAAGGAATCTCTCATTCACAGTAGACATGAATAGGGACTGATGCCACCTTTTTGGGAGAAAAATTTGATATGTTACAAGAGCCTTAAAAATATTAATTCCCCTTTTCCTGATGATTCTACTTTTCTGTCTATATCCTAATAAAATAATCAGAGGTTGGGTGGGAAGATGGCTGAAGTTTAGGGGATCCTCATTTCATCTGTTCCCTTGAATTCAGCTAGATATATAATCAAATCATTTGAACATCTGTGAATTGAACCTGAGATCTAAGAAAAGAATTGCTGCAATTCTACAAATAGAAAATAACTACTTTTTGCAAGGAAGGAGATGCAGAGAAGCAAATGTGGGAGGATATATCAGAAGATAAACCACAGGGAGAGGGAGCCTCTGGAAGCCAGCTACTGGAAAGTGATATGCAGTGGAGTGCAAAATTGGAACTTTTAGAAGTCTGCTCCTGTGAGGGACCTCCCTGCCTGAAAGGTGTTCAGTTGGTGAAGTAGGGCAGCATCGTAGGTGGGACAGTGTGGTCTCAGAATCCCTGGGGTCACAGAAAGAACAGGGGTGCCTGAGCCGGCAGAGTTCCCAAGCATTGGAGTGGGAAACCCAGCTACAATTAGCAAGCCCTGGAGTGGCCTATCAGCTAGGTGTTGCCATAAACTGAGAACCTCAGCATGATCCAGCAACCACTCTCCAAGTAGGGGCCCCGCAAGTAGCCAAACTGATGTGAGGTCCTGCTTCTTTCCCCAGGAGGCAATTATCATGGGGTTTCACTCATATGTAGAACATAAGGAATAGTGTGGAGGACCACAGGGGAAGGGAGGGAAAACTGAATGGGAAGAAATCAGGGAGATGAACCAAAATTCAGCTGAACAATCGTGGCCCCCACTCTTCAGTGTACCCTCAGAGAAATGGAGTCGGTTATTTTTGTGTGCACCAAACTCCCTAGGCTCCTGTGGTGCACCCCCACACCAATCTTCCCAAGGGAGGGAGAGGGGTTCTCACCATGGCCCCACCTCTTGCTGGGCTCCTGCTCTGAGAGTGGTTGCCTCATCTGCACCCATCCACCTGGATTTCTGATTGTTGGGAGTTTTTGATGACTGATTCAACTTAATTGTTGGTAATCAGTCTGTTCAAATTTTCTATTTCTATTTTTCTGTTTCTTTCTGCTTCAGTTTTGGTAGTTCATATGTTTTATCATTTCTTCTAGGTTGTTCAATTTTGTGGCATATAGTTTTTATCATATTCTCTTATTTCTGTAGTATTAGTTGTTTTTTGTGATTTTACTTATTTACGTCTTTTCTCTCTTTTTCTTTATAAGTCTGGCTAGAGTTTTATCAATTTTATTGATTTTTTTTTCCAAAGAACCTGGTCCTGGATTCATTGATCTATTTTTTGTGGTTTTTTTAATTTTTAGTGTCTATATCATTTATTTCTGCTCTAATCTTTATTATTTCATTCTTCCTGCTGGTTGTAGGTTTTGTTTGCTCTTCTTTTCTAGATCCTTTAGGTGTAAGGTTAGGGTGTTTAATTGAGACTTTTCTTGCTTCTTGACGTAGACTTGTATTGCTATAAACGTCCCTCTTAGAACCAGTTTTGCTGCATCCCAAAGGTTTAAAACATTGTGGGTTTTGTTGGCCTTCACAAAAAATTTTAAGAATTTATGCATTTTTGGTAATGCATATATTTGAAAACAAATACATATCCTATATCATATATCATGCAGTTATTTTTTCTTACTTTTTTAATTAATTATTTTAATTAACATATAATATATTGTTTGCACCAGGGGTACAGGTCTGTGAATCGTCAGGCTTATACCCTTCACAGCACTCACCATATCACATACCCTTCCCAATGTCCATAACTCAACCACCCACTCCACACCCCCTCCCCCAAGCAACCCTCAGTTTGTTTTCTGAGATTAAGAGTCTTATGGTTTGTCTCCCTCCTGATCCCATCTTTTTTCATTTTTTCCTTCCCTACTCCCAAACCTCCCACTCTGCCTTTCAAGTTCCTCATATCAGGGAGATCATATGATAATTGTCTTTCTCTGGTTGACTTATTTCGCTCAGCATAATACCCTCTAGTTCCCTCCATGTCATTGCAAATGGCAAGATTTCATTTCTTTTGATGACTGCATAGTATTCCATTGTGTGTGTGTGTGTGTGTGTGTGTATATATATATATATATATATACCACATCTTCTTTATCCATTCATCTGTTAATGGACATCTAGACTCTTTCTATAGTTTGGCTCTTGTGGACATTGCTGGTATAAACATTCAGGTGTACATGCCCCTTCAGATCCCTACATTTTTATCTTTAGGGTAAATACCCAGTAGTGTGATGGCTGGGTCGTAGGGTAGCTCTATTTTCAACTTTTTGAGGAACCTCCATGATGTTTTCCAGAGTGGCTGTACCAGCTTGCATTCCCACCAACAGTGTAGGAGGGTTCCCCCTTTGTCTGCATCCTTGCCAACATCTGTCATTTCCTGACTTGTTCATTTTAGCCATTCTGACTGGTGTGAGGTGGTATCTCATTATGGTTTTGATTTGTATTTCTCTGTTGCTGAGTGATGTGGAGGACTTTTCATGTGTCTGTTGGCCATCTGGATGTCTTCTTTGCAGAAATGTCTGTTCATGTCTTCTGCCCATTTCTTGATTGAATTATTTGTTCTTTGGGTGTTGAGTTTGATAAGTTCTTTATAGATTTTAGATACTAGCCCTTATCTGATATGTCATTTGTGAATATCTTCTTCCATTCTGTGGGTTGTCTTTTGGTTTTGTTGACTATTTCCTTTGCTGTGCAAAAGCTTTTATCTTGATGAAGTCCCAGTAGTTCACTTTTCCCTTGGTTCTCTTGCCTCTGGTGATGTTTCTAGGAAGAAATTGCTACAGCTGAGATAGAAGAGGTTGCTGCCTGCTGCCTTTGTTCTCCTCAAGAATTTTGATGGATTCCTGTCTCACATTGAGGTCTTTAATCCATTTTGAGTCTATTTTTGTGTGTGGTGTAAGGAAATAGTCCAGTTTCATTCTTCTGATTGTGGCTGTCCAATTTTCCCAACACCACTTTTTGAAGAGACTGTCTTTTTTCCATTGGACATTCTTCCCTGCTTTGTTGAAGGTAAATTGACCATAGAGTTGAGGGTCTATTTCTATTCTGTTTCATTGATATATGTGTCTGTTTTTGTGCCAGTACCATACTGTCTTGATGATTATAGCTTTGTAATAGAGCTTGAAGGTAGGAATTCTGATGCCACCAACTTTGGTTTTCTTTTTCAATATTCCTTTGGCTATTCAGGGTCTTTTCTGGTTCTGTATAATTTTAGGATTACTTGTCCCATTTCTCTGGAAAAAGGTGATGGTATTTTGATAGTGATTGCCTTAAATGTGTCGATTGTTTTAGGCAGCATAGACATTTTCACAATATATAATTCTCCCAATCCATGAGCATGGAACTTTTTCCATTTCTTTGTGTTTACCTCAATTTCTTTCATGAGTACCTTATAGTTTTCTGAGAACAGATTCTTTGCCTTTTTGGTTGGGTTTATTTCTAGGTATCTTATGGTTTTGGGGATGCATTTGTAAGTGGGATCAACTCCTTAATCTCTCTTTCTTCTGTCTTGCTGTTGGTGTATAGAAATGCAACTGATTTCTGTGCATTGATTTTATATCCTGATACTTTACTGAATTCCTATATGAGTTCTAGCCATTTTGGAGTGGATTCTTTTAGGTTTTCCACATAAAGTATCATATCATTTGCAAAGAGTGAGAGTTTGACTTCTTCTTTGCTAATTCGGATGCCTTTTATTTCTTTTTGTTGTCTGATTGCTAAGGGTAGGATGCCTAGTACTATGTTGAGCAGGAGCAGTGAGAATGGGCATCCCTATCATTTTCCTGACCTTAGGGGAAAAGCTCTGTTTTTCCCATTGAGAATTATATTAACTGTGGGCTTTTCATAGATGGCTTTTATGATATTGAGGTATGTTCCCTTTATCCCTACACTGTGGAGAATTTTAATTAAGAAAGATGCTATATTTTGTCAAATGCATTTTTCTGCATCATTTGAGAGGATGATATGATTCTTGTCCTTGTCCTTTCTTTTGTTAATGTGATATAACATGTTGATTGATTTGTGAATCACCCTTGCAGCCCAGTTGTAAGTCCCACTTGGTATGGTGAATCGTCCTTTTTTTTAAAAATTTATTTATCTGACAGAGATCACAAGTAGGTAGGCAGAGAAAGAGAGAGAGAGAGAAGGAAGCAGCTCCCCGCTGAGCAGAGAACCCGATATGGGGCTCGATCCCAGGATCCTGGGATCATGACCCTAGCCGAAGGCAGAGGCTTTAACCCACTGAGCCACCCAGGCGCCCCATGAATCATCCTTTTAATGTACTGTTGGATCCTATTGGATAGTATCTTGGTGCAAATATTGGGATCCATGTTCATCAGGGATATTGGTCTATAATTCTCCTTTTTGTTAGGGTCTTTCATTTTGGGATCAAGGTAGTACTGGCCTTATAGAATGAATTTGGAAGTTTTCCTTCTATTTCTATTTTTGAAACAGCTGCAGAAGAATAGGTATTAGTTCTTATTTAAATGTCTGGTAGAATGCCCCTGGGAATCCATTTGTCCCTGGACTTTTGTTTGTTGGGAGATTTCTCATTACCGCTTCAATTGCCTTGCTAGTGATGGGTCTGTTCAGCTTTTCTATTTCTTCCTGTTTCAGGTTTTGTAGTTTATAAGTTTCTAGGAATGCATCCATTTCTTCTAGATCCCTCAATTTGTTGGCATATAGTTGCTCATAATATGTTCTCTTTTTTCTTTTTTTTTTGGAGGGGGGTTGTTTGTTTCCTCTGAAATTCTTTATTTTTTTTATTTTTTAGTTATTTGTTATTATTTTTGATTATGTTATGTTATCCACCATACAGTATATCATTATACGGACTCCAGGAAACAAACTGAGGGTTTTAGAAGGGCGGAGGTTGGGGGGATGGGTGAGCCTGGTGATGAGTATTAAGAAGGACATGGATTGCATAGAGCACTGAGTGTTATATGCAAACAATGAATCAGGGAACACTACATCAAAAATTAATGATGTGCTGTATGGCGACTATCATATGTTCTTAAAATTGTTTGTTTCCTTGGTGTTGGTTGTGATGACTCTTCTTTCATTCATGATTTTATTAATTTGGGTCCTTTCTTTTTTCTTTTTGATAAGTTTGGGTAGGGGTTTATCAATCATATTAATAATTCTTTCAAGGAACCAGCTCCTAGTTTTGTTGATCTGTTGTACTGTTCTTTTGGTTTCTATTTCACTGATTTCTGCTCTAATCTTTATTATTTTTTTGTCTCTAGCTTAGTATAGGCTTTATTTGTTGTTCTTTCCTTTAGGTGTAAGGTTAGCTTGAACATTTTGGATTCTTCTAATTTCTTGAGGGAGGCTTGTATGGCTATTTACTTCCCTCCTAGGACTGCTTTAGCTGCATCCCAAAGGTTTTGAACAGTTTTGTTTTCATTTTCATTTGTTTCTCTGAAATTTAAAAATTCCCCTTTAATTTCCTTCTTGACCCATTCATTCTTTAGTAGGATGCTCTTTAACCTCCAAGTGTTTGAGTTCCTTCCAAATTTTCTCTTGTTATTGAGTTCAAGTTTTAAAGCACTGTTGTCTGTTAATATGCTGGGAATAATCCCAATCTTTTGGTTCTTGCAGAGATCTGATTTGTGACCAAGTATGTGATCTCTTCTGGAAAATGTTCCATGTGCACTCAAGAAGAATGTGCATTCTGTTATTTTAGGATGGAATGCTGTGTATACATACATCTGTGAGGTCCATCTGGTCCAATGTGTCATTCAAAGCTCTTGTTTCATTGTTGATCTTCTGCTTAGATGATCTGCCCATTGCTGTGTGTGGAGTGTTGAAGTCTCCTACTTTTAATCTATTATTACCAATATGTTTCTTTATTTTGGTTATTAGTTGGTTTAATTGGCTGCTCCCATATTGGGGACATAGATTGCAATTGTTAGATCTTCTGTTGCATAGACTCTTTAAGTATGGTATAGTGTTCCTCTACAACTCTTACTAGAGTCTTTGGCTTAAAATCTAATTTGTCTGATATTGAGATTGATATTCCAGCTTTCTTTTGAGGTTCGTTGGCATAGTATATTGTTCTCCATCCCCTCACTTTCAATCTGGTGGTGTCTTTAGTGCAAAGTGAGTCTCTTAGACAGGATATGGATGGATCCTGCTTTTTTATTCAATCTGCAACCCTGTGTCTTTTCATGAGAGCATTCAGCCCACTTACATTGAGAGTAACTATTGAAAGATATTAATTTAGTGCCATTATATTGCCTTGTCAAGTCCCTTTTTCTGTAGATTGTCTCTGTTAATTTCTGGTCTATATTATTCTTGGGCTTTTTCTTTTACTTAAAGGATCCCCTTTAAGATTTCTTGCAGATGTGGCTTTGTGGTCACATTCTTTTAGTTTCTGCCTGTCCTGGAAGCTCTTTATCTCTCCATCCATTCTGAATGATAGCTTTGCTGGATAAAGTATTCTTGACTTCTCGTTCTTCTCATTTAGTGCCCTGAATATGTCTTGCCTGCCCTTTCTGGCTTGCCAGGTCTCTGTGGATAGGTCTGATGTTATTCTGATGTTCCTTCCTCCATATGTAAGGAACGCTCTCTCCCTAGCTATTAGGATAGACTCTTCATAAGACTCGCAAGCTTCACTGTTATATGTTGGGGTATTTTTCTATTTTTATTGATTTTGGGAGGGGTCTTCTGTCCCTCTTGGACATAAATGCTTGTTTCCTCCCCCAGATTAGGGAAATTCTCAGCTATGGTTTGCTCAAGTATATCTTCTAGTCCTCTCTCTCTCCACCCCCTTGGAGATCTCAATAATTCTGACTTTGGAACATATCATGGCATCATTAATCTTGCTATTTTCATGGGCTACTAGCTGTCTATCTCTGTTTTCCTCAACTTCCTTCTTTTCCATCAGCTTATCATCTAGATCACTGATTCTTTCTTCTGCCTCATTTATCCTGGCTGTTAGAGTATCCAGTTTAGACTGCATCTCATAGCATTTTTGCTATGTTTGGCCTGATTAGATCTCATTTCTGCCCTTAGAGATTCTATATTGTCACTGACATTTTTTCCAAGCCAAGCTATTGACCTTAAGATTGCTATCCTGAAGGCTATCTCTGACATCTTGTTTATACCATATCTGTTAGTTCTGGGCCAGAGGGCATGTGTCTCAGGTTCTTTCCTTTGCTGAGAGTTCCTCCTCCTAGTCATTCTGCTGAGGGATGGTTGAGCAAATGAACAGAGTCCAAAATATCATCTACTAACCAAGCAAAATGCACCCTAGAAAAAAATCTGAACTGGTCAGAAGCTACCACAGATATGCAAACAAAGCCAAGATGATCCAAAACAATTTTTTTTAAAGGGGGAGGAAGAAAATATAATCTCTCATGTAGGACAAAGCGGGGTGATCTGCCTGTTCCTGATTGATTTTTGATCTATGTGTTAGAAGACACTATATCTCCAAACTGCAAAGAAATCAGAATTTATATAGATGTGTATCAAGATAAAATTGAATAGAGTGAAAAATAATATAGTATGGGGCATAAATCTATAAAACATAGGTGTGAAAAAAAAGTTAAAAGCAACTTAAAAATATAAGTTGGGAAATAAGAATCTACTTGAAATGGGAGCAGGGAGAAAGAAAGAAAGAAAGAAAGAGAAAGAAAGAAAGAAAGAAAGAAAGAAAGAAAGAAAGAAAGAAAGAGGAAGGAAGGAAGGAAGGAAGGAAGGAAGGAAGGAAGGAAAGAAGGAAAGAAAAGAGTGGGGAAAAAAAGAAACAAAAAAGAAATGTAAAATTTTAGCCTGAAGTATAGACGAGTCATGAGGGAACACCTGGAGGTCCCTATATTATTTTCCCCTGATGCTGGAGTTTTACAGTCCTGTGGGAAATAAGCTTATCATTCATCTGTTCTTCTTGTCTGTCTTCCTGGGGAGGGGGCTGCTGCTAGGCTTCTCAGGTGTCTTTGCCTGGGTGGAGTTTCCCCACCCCTTGTCAGGTGAGTGGGCTTAAAGTGAGCTGGTTGTCTGTGTGGCTTTTGTTCCCTGGTGGCTTTCCACTTCTCTTTAGGGGGTCAGAGCAAATACGGCCATGTTGGATTGAGAGAGAGATGCAAGGTCATGGTCCCCTTTCTTCAATAAACCTTCCAGGTCAAACCATCTCCACTTCTGTGTGTACAAAACTCCACAGATTTGCATTATTCATGCCCACTGTAACTCTCCCAGGGGCATTCCAGGGACCTGGGAGTATCTCTGTGCTTTGTAATTTTGCATTTGTGAGAGGCCATGGGCTCATGTGTTCACCCTCTTCCGGGGCTTCCACTTCATGGCTGGGTGCTGCCCCAGTGTAATTTCATGGACCACATTGCCCTGAGAACTGTTGCCCTGTTGTGGGCACAAGCCATTTTATATCTCCCCTGGGATGTTAAACAGCCTGCACCTTCTAGTCCTTTTCAGGGTGGTCAGGTAGAGTGGTCTTCCTACTGGCCAAGCTTGCAGTTTATGGTGACCAGAGCTAAGAGTCCCTTCTGGGCTTGCTAACCATAACCAGTCTCCCTGCTTTACTGCTTGGGCACTCTATCAGTTCAGGCTCCCCCATTCTTTCTGAGTCTCCTGAAATACTGAGACCACAACAATTCACTTAGTATTGTGCTCTATTCATTCCCTGTACCCTTTTCAGAAAGGGATGTCCCTCATTGGAGCAGATTTCTAAGGGTCCCAACTTTTTCTCCAGTGTTATATCACTTTCTGGTGTCCAGCTTATGGAGGCTTCCTCCCACCTCTGTTTATCTTCTGATGTTTTCCCCGAAGATTCAAGTTCCGCACCTCCTATCTTGTAAAAAGTAGTCATTTTTCTACTTGTAGAGATCCAGATAAATCTTACATCTCAGGTTGAATTCGTGTGTGGCCTTGTCCTGTTCTTCCATTTGGGATAAATTTCTTTTTATTTATTTTGTTTATTTATTTATTTATTTATTTTGTTTATTTTTTTATATTGTTTTGTTTTTTATTTATTTTTATTTATTTATTATATTGTTTATTTATTTGTTTGTTTGTTTGTTTTGTCTGCTCTTCTTTCTTTGTTTCTCTGTGTTAAGAAAGTCAGCTATGTCTTTTGCTCTTGAAAGTCCTGACTTTATGAAGAGGAGATTTTGGAGTGCCTTATAGTTCAGTGTCCCCTGTTTACCAGAAACTGGCACTCCAGGAGAGTCTCCTTTGTCTGTTGCTTATGTCCTGCTGTTGTGTCTGAGTCACTTTTTCTTTCAGTGCATTCATCTATCTGCACTGACCCTCTGCCTATTGTAGGCTGTTCTTGCTCTTCGTAGTGTTAGTGGGCCACAGGCCGGCCAGCACTGAGGTGGTGTGCCTGCTGGGGAAACAGGGAGTGGGGCAACAGTGTTAGCAAAATTGCACTAGACCACTAGTCCTTTGCCAGATCTCCAAAGCCACAGCAGTTGGGGGCTGTGTACCAAGGTGGCTTGGGGCATGAGCCTGGGCATGGCTTGGGGTGATGGTAGGGTACAGCTGGGCCCAGCATTCATTGGTGGCTGGGTGCACTGTGTGGCAGCAACTGTGAGCCCGGTGGGTAGCCCAGCATACAGCTGTGACTGAGTGCTGTGTGGCAGCCGGGCCCTGAGGGGCAGCTGGATGCAGCATGCAGTAGTATTGTGCACTGGCAACTGAGTTGGGTATGCATATGGCTTTATCAAAATTTGCCCTGAGGGGCAACTGGGTGGCTTAGTCAGTTACGTGTATGCCTTTGGCTCAGGTCATGATCCTTCTCCTGCTCCCCCTGCTTGTGTTCTCTCTCTCTCTCTCTCTCTCTCTTTCTCTGTGCCAAATAAATAAATAAAATCTTTTTTAAAATGTTTTTTTAATTTGCCCTGAGCCCATGGCTGAGGCTAGCAGGCCAGGATTGGGTGAGTCCTCAGGAGAACTCATGGCATGGCACACTGTTAGCAGGCTAGGTAACAAGTATCCGCGCAGTGCTGCTTCCTGCAGTTGGCTCTGTGTTTATGCTTGGAGTGGGGGGCAGGGAAGGAAAACGGTGCCTGCCAGCTCCCTCCTATTTGGAGAAAACCCCCAACATGCTCTGAAATCAGTGTGAACAAATCTGTGTCCCATTTGACCCCAACATTGTGTAAGCTACTGTTTTTATGTTGCCTTTCCATGCCAGCTGCTGTCTCTTTAAGGAAGGAGAACCAGGTATCACCGGAGGCTGACCCAGTGCTGAGTCAGCTAACTTGTAAAGCTCTAAGCTCCAAGGCCCACTGGCTTCAAAAGCTCACAGAATTCAACCTCTCTGGCTTTTAAAGCCAAACTTTATGGGTATTAGCCTTCTATCTGATGGGAAGGCCCATTTTTTCTGCCTTCCCCGCATACAGCTCCCTCCCTCCTGTGGGCAATCTCTGTCTGCCTTCCAGACCTTACTAATCTTTCAGATGCAGCTTCTTTCTATTTATTTGTGGAGTTTATTCTTCCAGTGTTCAGACTGTTCACTGGTTTATTAACATGGATGTGAATGATATCTAGTTGTCAACATGGGACGGGGTAAGCTCAGAGTTCCATACTCCACCATCTTCCCAAGCTTGTGTATATCCCTGTGTTTTTGTATTTTGGGGATAAATTCCCAGTAGTGTGATTACTGGATCATAGAGTAGTTTTATTTTTTAACTGCTTGAGGAACCTCCATACTGTTTTCCACAGTGGCTGTACCACTTTGCATTCCCACCAACAGTACCCCAGGTTTCCCTTTTTTTCCACATCATTGCCAACACTTGTTGTTTCTTGTGTTTTGGATTTTAACCATTCTGACAGGTGTGAGGTGATGTCTCATTGTAGTTTTGATTTGCATTTCCCGGATGTTGAGTTGTATCAGTTCTTTATACATTTTGAATATACCCTTTATTGGATATGTCATTTGCAACTATCTTCTCCCATTAAATAGGTTGACTTTTAGTTTTGTTGACTGTTTCTCTCACTGTGCAGAAGCTTTTTATTTTTATATAATTCCAACAGTTTATTTTTGCTTTTATTTCCCTTTGCTTCAGGAGACACATCTAGAAAAATGTTACTACAGCCAATGTCAAAGATGTTAGTGTCTGTGCTCTCTCATAGGATTTTTATGGTTTCATGTCTCACATTTTGGTCTTTGGTCCATTTTTTTCTTTGGTCTGTTTTGAGTTTATAGATATGTATGGAGTAAAAAAAGTTGATGCAATTTCATTCTTTTGAATGTAGCTGACCAGTTTTCCCAGCACCTTTTGTTGAAGAGACTTTTTCCCATTGATATTATTTCCTGCTTTGTCAAAGATTAATTGGCAATATAATTATGGATTTATTTCTGTGTTTTCTATTCTGTTCCATTGCTTTATGTGTCTCTTTTTGTGCCAGTACCATACTGTTTTGATTACTACAGCTTTGTAATATAACTTGGAGTCTGGAATTATGATATCCCCAGCTTTGCTTTTCTTTTTCTTTCACCACTTTAGTTAGGTTTATTCCTACATATCTTATTATTTTTGGTGCAATTTAAGTAAGAAAAGTAGGATTTTTTAAAATTTCTCTTTCTGATGCTTCATTATTAGTGTATAAGAACCCTACTTCTTGGTACCAACTTCTTGTCGTAGTCCATTCAGGCTGATATAGGGAAAATATCACAAACTGGGTATGTTATAAACAACAGAAATTTATTTTTTCACACTTCCGGATACTGGGAAGTACAAGATCAAGGTGTTAGCACGGTCCAGTTCTCTTGAGGGCCCTCATGTTCCTTTATAGCTGAGTTCTCCTCACATGATAGCAAGGCAAATTTGATCAGTCTTAATCGAACCTATGGCTATTATTCTAATTCCTGAACAATAGCATTATAAAATGAGAAAAACGTCCTTAGGGACACCTGGGTGGCTCAGTTGGTTAGGCGGTTGCCTTCGGTTCAGGTCGTGATCCCAGTGTCCTGGGATCAAGTCCCACATCGGGCTCCTTGCTTGGCGGGAGGCCTGCTTCTCCCTCTGCCTCTGCCTGCCACTCTGTCTGCCTGTGCTCACTCACTCTCTCTCTCTTTCTCTCTCTGACAAATAAATAAATAAAATCTTTTTTAAAAATTATATTAAAAAAAGAAAACCCTCCTTAAAACAAAAATGTTAGAAATCTGGTGTTAAAAGACACCTAGGGCATAGACAATAGAGCTGGCAAACCAGAGATCAGTTAAGACACTGTACCTTTTTGTCCCCATGTGTCACTGTGTCCTATATGATAATTATAGCCATGGACTTCGAGTTCTAGGCAAGTAAACTGCATACAAATCTGAGAATTAAATATTAAAAATTAAATACTTTTAATAATGAATAAGGAAAATTTCCTATTCCATACATTATAAGTTATTTTAATCATTCTAATACATAAATTAATATTATCATATATAGTCACTTAAAAATTTTCTTTAGAGGGGCGCCTGGGTGGCTCAGTGGTTAAAGCCTCTGCCTTCGGCTCAGGTCATGATCCCAGGGTCCTGGGATCGAGCCCCACATCGGGCTCTCTGCTCCAAGGGGAGCCTGCTTCCTCCTCTCTCTCTGCCTGCCTCTCTGCCTACTTGTAATCTCTGTCTGTCAAATAAATAAAATCTTTTAAAAAAATTTTCTTTAGAAACAAACTGAAATGAAAATGAAGAGAATATAGGTAAAGACAAACATTATGAAATGAGGCAACATTGCTGAATGTAGGACCTTTTATGACTTATAAGAAATAAAACTCTGAATTTCTTTTAAACTGGAAAATATCACTCCAAATCAGATATTTATTACATACTATATATATGAACCTTCTTGCCTACTAGCTAGGCTATTTAAATTTGATATTTTCAGATTTAACATAAATAAGACACTTGAGCTAGAATTATTTTATTATTGAGAAAATGTGGGTGGGTTAATCACGGCGAAATGATTTATCTTGAGAGACACAAAAGGTCATCCATTCTGGCATTTTATGGCAATAAGTGAATAATGTAATTATTACAACTTCAGAAATTATCTCATTTTCACTATTGCTTAAAGGTTCATTCACACTTTCCCTGGGACACAAAAAATTAGGTAATTTCCCTTCATTCTGACCTTTTTAAAACATGTAACATCTATCGCACCATTTTCATTCATCATCATATTCATCACTATTGAACACATAAGCATCATCAGGAAGTATTTTGTAAATCAAAAAGTGGAGTTTCTGCATTCTAGAAACTTCTAACTTTTTCAGCGAATATTATTACATGGATCAAAATATCTAAGTAGTAAATGACAAATGCATAAAAGATAATCTTACAAACATTCACACCCAATTCAATGAAAGAATAAGTGCATCAGCAAAGAGGCAGGAAAATGTAAAAGATGATGTTATGTTTAGGAACAGGTGAGTGCTTGGATGGATGAAGATCAAGGATGAGGCAGAAGATGAGGCTGGGAACTTAAGTAGGAACAAAGCATAAAGATTCTTAAACCATACTAAAAAGTTTGGATTTTATCTGGCAGTGTTTGGAGAATCTATTGGATTAGGTTAACCTGTATAGTAACACAAACATATTTGTCCTTTAAAAAGATTATTCCAATTCTGGAAGTATTGTATTAGATGGACTGGAGTTAAGAATGAATGGAAGCTGGAAAGCCAACTGGAAGGTGGTAGCAATAGGTCACATGAGAAGGTGGATTTGAAGAAAAGAGTGGTTTGAATATACACCATAGAGTTAAAAATGATGGGTCATGGTGAGGCCAGCTATTTGGAATAGACACCATATATGATTCAGTGCATCCAGTCAGTGTGTTTATTTCATGTCATTAACAGTTCTGCTTCTTCCCTTTCATACCTCACTCCAGACAGGTGCACCTGTTTTGTTTTCCATCTACAGTTCTCGTTTCCTCTAATCCTATCAGAGCCCTGGTTGCATATTGGTTGCACATTTGGTCATCTGGAGAGCTTTTAGAAAAAGAGTGTTACATGAAATTCTGATGTAAGTGATCTGGGATATGACCTGGGCATTGGAATTTTAAAAAATTATCTAGTAATTCAAAGTGCAGCCAAAGCTGCCAAACACTGATAGAAGTTATTGGTTGTGGTAGAAGCTAAAGACTTACAGTGCCTCTGCCATTGGTTTCTTAGGGTTCTTCCTGCTTACTCATCACTTGCCATAGGTTTGACCATCTCTTCTTTCTTTCATTTACTGATCTCATTTTATCTTTTCACTCACTTTGACTTTTCTTTCAATTTCTGATCTAGCCTTCTGATAAGTCAGTCTTAGCTGGAAGAACTAAAAAAAAAATTCTGACTAATTGAGCCAACAAAGGAATTTACTTAAGGGATATTGCAATTTTCCATGAGAACCAAGTTTGGAGTCAAGATTAATGTCAAAAAATTAAATTTCGGAACTGGCCTTGTGAAGATACAGTTATTATTGTCACTAGACTCAGGCACAATGGATTATATAGCCAAAACCACTAATGCTAGACACTACACTACTGTTTAGAACTATGGCCACAGCTGCCCCTAGAAAGAAGATGTAGCTTTGCCTGCACATGTATGAATTCCTTATTGGCCTTGCTTCTTTGTCCATTAGTTTCAGAGTCTGGAGAGGGTACAAATGATTGGAAAGCATGTGGCCACACCCTAGAAGTCAAGAGGATGGGAAAGTTAGTGTTTGGCATTTTTAGTTTCTATAGTGGTAGGAAAATTCAGTAGTGTCCTCATATGTAGGAATTTCCCATAAAATGGAAGGAATTTCAAGTCCTTTTTGAAGAATCAAAAAGTGAATTTTTTCCCATTCTTCACCCTTATTGCCTGGGTATTCCTGCCTGCCTGATTTCTACAAAACTATTTTCTCAAACCTAGTAGTATGAATAGGCATTTAGTACCTCTCACATGTGCCTACCACCTTCTTTTGTGTCACTACAAAACCCTATATAGGCTGTAATTAAAATCTTCTATAACTCTTCATTAAACTTAATTCTGTCGGGGAGGAGCCTTTCTTCTGGGCTGCATATTCTCAGCTCTGGTATAATACTTGTTGAATGACCAGTGATTCAATGTGTCAGGCTTTGGTTTAGAAATGCCAGTTCATTGATGAACAAGACCCGAATTCTCCTCAAGGACTTCAGTTTAGTCATTTATAACCATGATTGATTGCCATTGTTGCTCTGATTCTTCGACTTTCCCTGTTTCCAATTCCTTTGCCATGTGATGTTGCTGTTCTCACTAAAAGAACAATTTATATTTCCCTTTCCCACTTTGTAAGGATTCAGCCATGTGACTTTCTCTGGCCAGTGTAATAGACAGACATGATAAAGTGCCAGATCTGAGCTTATGCCTTAAGAGATCACACATATTTCCACTTCACTTCACATCACTCACCTCTACCAGTGCTATAAGAGGTACATACCCCTAGCTATCCCACTGGGTCCAGAGAGGATGAGAGCTGGTTAGAACAGAGCCCCCTACCATGAATGCAGATCTCTGAATTTTGTAGCAGTTTGTTATACTGTGCTGTTATGTCTATAGCTTACTGCTACTTTTGATAATGATAAACTAATAGAGAACTTTGAGATGGGGATACCACCATTTTTTATAACCTTGCAGAAGCACAAAGTGATGTCCAGTGCTAACATATTAAGCTAATAGTCTACAGGTCTTTAAGTGGATACTTCAGGCCCTGAATATTGTTATATGATCTTGAATATGACTATTTAAGAAAAATGATCCAAGAAACAGTAGGAACTTAGAGTAGAAAAATAGAGGAAAAGCCCCTAAATTATGGCAGATTATCATCATCATCATCATCATCATCACTCATATCCTCTTCTATTTGAGCACTTCCTGTGTTCAAAGAAAAACATTATTATCTCCATTTTCCAGGTAAGAAAACTGAGGCTAAACAGTATTTCATTTTCCCAAGACAACACAGCTAATACTTGGAAGAATCGAGTTTTTGTCTAGGCCTCTAAGATCCCGTAGTCCATGCTGTAAATATGCACTTGATACCTCAATCAAGGAAGACTTCTGATTATAATAAAGCACTACATGCTAATATATATATGGAATTTTATAACGTACACAGATATTATTTCATTTGGTCCATACAATATCTTTGCAAAATTGAAACTATTATATATATGGTCATTTAAAAGGCAAATAGCAAAGTTCTGAGAAATCGCACAATTCTAGCCCAAGATCAAATTACTGATAGGTTCTGACACTAGTTACAAGCCTATAAAGGATCAGAAATGTATGCTCCTTCTGTGCTATACTGAAACATTTGAGAAGAATCTTTGGGGTAGACAACTGAGGACAATTCAAATGAGTGAAAATCCCTGGGAAGTTGTTTAAAATATCTTAAGAAAAATGTAATCTAATAGAAATAACTAAGCCAAACAACTTAGTCATTTATTCCTCCTGAAGATTTTAATTTACTTTCCCTATTCAACTTATATGTGAAAAGAACAACCCTAAACATATTCTGTTGATTCTCTCAGGAAACATCTTAGTTATTTCTTCTCCCATTTTGTTTCTAATTATCTCTGGCTCCATTTCAATTTTATTTAATGAAGAGCGGGTTTTTTTGCTCTTATAATATTACTCTGTAAATCATTGTAGGCCACCACTGTGAATTTCATTCTGCCTTTATTTCCCCCTTCAAAAATATTGTTGTACAATACCATTTATAAAGACAAACTGTTAACATTAGGTTACAACAATAATAAGTGCATTTCTCTTTCTAAACATCACAAAGCTGGTGTTCAGTTTTTTGAAAATATAGTTTCATTCTTTGATGAGTATTTCATATTTGTCTCTTCCAACTTTTTAAAAATGGAAATAAAATTATCAATCAAAACAATAATATTGGAGGTGAATTCTATGCAAAGAATTTACAAAGGCAGAAACATTAATGAAAAGAGAGAGGAAAGGCTGTTATATTTTTAAAAAGAATAAGTCACTAGTGACATTATCTATTGTTTGAAATCTGGGCATGATTATGTTGGTTGCCTTATAAATCTCTCCTCACATAAGGTCATCTGGAAATAAAAGTCTACTTTTTTTGCCATGAGTATAATTTAGTGATGAGAGAACTTGCCCAAGAACCAGAAGAAGGGATTTGGATTTCAGATATGGTATACACCTCTGACCATTAAGGAGAACTTGGGCAAGATTTTCTATTTGTCAGGACAATTGGTTCTCAAACTTTTGGTGTGAGAACACATTTTTGGATCATGTTAATCACTTTTTAAAACTTTCAAATACTAGGGCATCTGGGTAGCTCAGTCAGTTAGCATCTGCCTTCAGCTCAGGTCATGATCCCAGGGTCCTGGGATCGAACCCCACATCAGACTCCCAGCTCAGTGGGGAGCCTGTTTCTCCTTCTCCTTCTGCCCCTCCTCCTGCATGTGCTCACTCTCTGTCTTTCTCTCTCTCTCTCTCTCTCTCTCTCTCTCTTTCTGTGTCGTATGGATAAATAGAATCTTAAAAAAAAAAAACTTTTAAATTACCAAGGTATCCACATTTTATTTTGAGTTCCTGCAGAAACTTTCCCTAAAACAAAATTTTAAGTGCAAGTGATGTGCTTGGGGGCATGATAGCAGGAAACATTGGTAAAGAAGCCTGCAAATGAGACAGCAAAGGGAAAAGAGCCAACATACAGTGTGTTATCATGACAGTCATCACTGTGGGTAACTATCTGAATCCTCTAAGGGACTCTGGGGGTTAATATAAGAATATGCCTCAAAATTATCTCAGCTGATGTGCAAGTAAGTTGGGGTATTAATCTATTGACTCCTTGCCCATTCTCTGTGAAAGGACTATTGCTGGGGCCATCAACTCTGTTGACTCCTCGGGCTTGCCATTGGGCAGGCCAAGTGCTTCCACCAGACAAGTAGTACTTGGATAGGGTCATGAATATTGAAGTAAAGCAGCCTTTGATAACATGTGAAAGTGAGAGCTGAGGGGAAAAGAGTGAAGCACTGTACTGTGTGTGATACCTTCCAACTAAAATTTTGTATCCAACAGATAGAGTGGATATTAATTCTTTATTTTTTATTTTTTTACTCTCTAGGATTGAGACCACCTGCTTCTGTTTGAGGAATTTCCTAACCCACACATTTTGGCAAAGAACAGAGCTCACCTTCTAGTATGGAAGCTGAGAAAAGGAGATACTCATTTTTCAAGCCTCTTTTGCAGGTAAGACTCCATCAATCAGATGCTCTTGCTTGAGATATTGAACGTGGAACAAATAACACAGTGAAGCCGGGTTAATGAAAACTAAATCTTGTGGCATTGGCTGGTAGTGTTGGCAGCCCTCACTGTCTTCAGAGGAGCTGTGGTAAGAGGTACATGTCAGTCGTGGTGCCCAGTGTGTAGAATTCCTAGCAGCCGTGGTGTAGGCTCATAAGTACAGTGTTTGGCAATGGCCACAGTAGTGCCTTCATCAGATACATCCTTAGCCTCCCTCCCTCGACAATACTCATTTTCTATACCTTATCCTTCTGTCTTCCTGGTTCTGTGAGTTACTATTGACCTACCAATACATTTGATATGTTCTTATATCACACAGGGTCAGTTTCTATTGCTTGCAACACAAGATCTCAACTAACACAACAGATCTAAGGTATAGCCCAGGAAATTCTTTTTTTAGCAGCCTCTCAAAGTGATTCTAATGCAAATTTTGTGGACCACTGTCTGGGATTCTGTTTCCTCAAAGGGAAAATAAATATAAAAACATATGCTCAGCAGAGGACTTGTGATGTTCTAGTAATTATGAGAGAGGAGGCTTAAAAGATGAATAAGATTATTTCACAATTGAAGCCATCACCTAAAGGATGATTTTGAAGTAATTTTCCACTCAAAGTGGATAGATTTCATTAAAACATTTCAGCTACTTTGTGATGCAATCTATTTAAATGCTGATGTCTTAGAAAGAATTGCCTGGTCATCTCTGTCTTCAGATCCCCTCAGTCCCTACATTTGTAGCCAATCGACTTTTGGTAAACTGATTAAAAAATGGCCCAAATCCTTCACCTTTCCTTGTATCTAGTCTCTTTACAATGTGACTTTGTAGCTCCTACCATAAAGAAAAAGAATCTAGTTTACCAGCCCTTGCCTGGGGCTGGCTTTGCAACTCACTTTGGCTAATAGAATGTGTTGTAAATGACAGTGCCAGTTTTGAGCCTAACTAAGCCTCAAGAGATTTTGCATGCTTCCACTCTTTCTCTCAGAATCCACTAGCTAACATATAAACAAGCATCAACTAGACTGCTAGAGATTGAGAGACCACAGGAATGAATTCTGAGGTGCACCAGCCAACAGCCAGCCAACCTTAAGAATCAGTCACCTAGCTCACCCAGGCTAACTTGGAGGCCCACAGAGTTGAGTTAAGTCAATCAGATGACTCTTGCTTTAACCCATTATGTTCTGGGTGGTTTGTTATACAGCTATAGGTAACTGATAAAGTTCTCCAAATACTTTGTGTATTCTGTTTGACCTCTGAGTCTACTTGGACTTGTGAGAAGGTTGATTAAGGAACTTCTTGGCAGGTACCCAACATTGTATGGTACATACATGTAGTAGCTTTGCCAGTATCTCACTTTGATTTATATTTTCATTTCTAATGACTGGGTCCCAAATTTATCATTTTCTGCTTTGGTGACTAAGTTCTCTCCTCACAAACTCACCATATCTTCATGATTAGGTTTTTGCTAGAGATACCCTAAATATACATCTTACAAAATGACAAATGGCCAAATTCTAAAATTAAGATTCATCTAAAGCTGAATATCATCATCATAGAATTACCTTCTGGGTTGGATGTTAATTATTACAATTATAAAATTATAATTTCATTATTAAAAATTTGCTATCGGGGCACCTGGGTGGCTCAGTGGGTTAAAGCCTCTGCCTTCAGCTCAGGTCATGGTCTCAGGGTCCTAGGATCAAGCCCTGCATCGGGCTCTCTGCTCGGCAGGGAGCCTGCTCCCCCCTCTCTCTCTGCCTACTTGTGATCTCTGTCTGTCAAATAAATAAATAAAATCTTTTAAAAAAATTTGCTATCAAGGAACTTATCACCCATTTTCTTCTAGGAGTTTTATGGTGTCAGGTCTACATTCAAGTCTTTAATCCACTTTGAGTTAATTTTTGTGTATGGTGTAAGGTAGTGGTCAAGTTTCATTCTCTTGCATGTAGCTGTACAGTTTTTCCAACACCATTAATTGAAGAGACTGTCCTTTTCCCATTGTATATTCTTGACTCTTTCACTATAAATTGATTGACCATATATACATGCATTTATTTCTGGGCTCTCTATTCTGTTCCAGTTATCGATGTGTGTTGTTATTTATGTCAATGCCATACTGTTTAAATTATTATAGTTTTGTCATATAGATTAAAATCAAGGAGAATGATGCCTTCAACTTTGTTCTTCTTTCTCAAGACTGATTTGGGAATTTGGAATCTTCTGTGTTCCCATACAAATTTTAGGATTATTTGTTCTATTTCTCTGAAAAACGCCTTTGAAATTTTGATAGGGATTGCAGTATATCTCTAGAGTGCTTTGAGTAGTACAGAAATTTTAACAATATTGACTCTTCTGGTTTGTGAGCACAGAATATCTTTCCACTTATTTGTCTCTTCAACAATTTTTTCATTAATGTCTTCTAGTTTTCAACATACAGATCTTTCACCTCCCTGGTTAAATTTATTCCTGCGTATTGTATTCTTATTGATCAGTTACAAATGGGATTGTTTTCTTTATTTCTCTTTCTGATAGTTCATTATTAAGGTAGAGAAACACAACAGATTTTTGTATATTGATTTTGTATCCTGTGACTTTACTAGTAGTAAGCTCCTTGACATAAGTCTTGGTGATGATTTTTTTAAAAAAATCTGACACCAAAAGCAAAAGACACAAAAGCAAAACTAAATAAACAGGACTATATCATACTAAGAAGTTTATGCACAGCAGAAGAAACCATTGACAAAATGAAAAGGCAACCTACTAAATGAGATAAAGTATTTGCATATCATAAATCTGTTAAGGGGCTAATATCTAATGTATATAAGGAATTCATGCAACTCAATAGCAAAAGAACAAATAATCAGACATTTTTCCAAAGAAGACACATGGATGAACAACAGACATGAAAAGATGCTCAACATCATCAGGGAATGCAAATCAAAACCACACTAAGGTATCACTTCACATCTGTGAGAATCACTGTTATCAAAAGACAAAAAATAGTAAGTGTTGGTGAGGATGTAGAGAAAAGGGAACCCATGTGCACTTGGTGGCAATGTAAATTGATGCAATCACTATGGAAAACAGTATGGAGATTCCTCAAAAAATTAAAACTAGGGGCACCTGGGTGGCTCAAGTGGGTTAAAGCCTCTGCCTCTGGCTCAGGTCATGATCCCAGGTTTCTGGGATCGAGCCCCTCGTCGGGCTCTCTGCTCGGCGGGGAGCCTGCTTCCTTTCCTCTCTGCCTGCCTCTCTGCCTACCTGTGATCTCTGTCTGTCAAATAAATAAATAAAATCTTTTTTAAAAAATTAAAACTAGAACTACCATATGATTTAGCAGTTCCACTTTTGGGTATTTATCCAAAGAAAACAAAAACACTAACTCAAGAAGATACATGTACCCCCCATGTTTGTTGCAACAGTATTTACAATAGCCAAAATATGGAAACAATCTACATGTCCCTTGACATAAATGTGTATGTGTGCATGTGTATGTGTATGATATTCCATTTTATATATATTTGTTATATATAAAATATATTACAAATATATTTTATATATTCTAATTTAATTAGAAATAGATTTTATGTATTACTTTATATATAATACATAAAATCTATTTCTATATATAAATCTTTTTCTTTATTAAAATTTTTTTAAAATTTATTTATTTGTCAGAGAGAGGGAGAGAGAGCGAGCGAGCACAGGCAGACAGAGAGGCAGGCAGAGGCAGAAGGAGAAGCAGGCTCCCTGCCGAGCAAGGAGCCCGATGTGGGACTCGATCCCAGGATGCTGGGATCATGACCTGAGCCGAAGGCAGCCGCTTAACCAACTGAGCCACCCAGGCGTCCCTTTATATATAAATCTTATTCATGCATAGAAAAGAATGAAATCTTTCCATTTGTGACAATGTGGATAGACTTCAAAGACATTATGCTAAATGAAATAAGTCAGAGAAAGACAAATACTGATTTTTCATCTATGTGGAATCTAAAAAAAAAAGTTTAAAGATACAGATAATAAGTTTGTGGTTGCCAAAAGCAGAGGTGGGAAGTGAGAGAAATGGGTGAAGGGAGTTAAAAGGTAAAAAGAAAAAAAGAGAAAACAGAAAGAGGCAAATGCTGTAGATATCTGTTAAGTGTTAGTTCAGCTGCATGAAGTCTTTATATGTTTTATAATAAATGCTAAAGAAGAAAGATGATCTTATCTACTTGGTGTTACAGTGAGTGTAACAAGATATATACAGATAATTTATAAACTTCTAATTGTGATGAGGCCTTAAGAAAGGGAAAAATTAAAACATTCTTAGTTAAGCGTCTACCTTCAGCTCAGGTCATGATCCCAGAATCCTGTGATGGAGCCCCATGCCCGGCTCCCTGCTCTGTGGGAAGCCTGCTTTTCCCTCTCTGACTCCCCTTGTTTGTATTCCCTCTCTCACTGTGTCTCTCTGTCAAATAAATAAATGTTTAAAATTTAAAAAAAGAAATTAGATACAATAAACAACTTTAAATGCTTTAAAGGAAAAAAAAGAATTAAATCTTGTACAACAGGGGCGCCTGGGTGGCTCAGTGGGTTAAAGCCTTTGCCTTCAGCTCAGGTCATGTTCCCAGCTCCCAGGGTCCTGGGATCGAGCCCTGCATCGGACTCTCTGCTCAGCATGGAGCCTGCTTCCTCCTCTCTCTCCTCTGCCTGCCTCTCTGCCTACTTGTGATCTCTGTCTGTCAAATAAATAAATAAAATCTTTAAAAATAAATAAATAAATAAATCTTGTACAGCAAAGGATACTTTATAACAATACCAGGATTACTGCATGAGAGGATATGAACCAAATATTACATGAAGCTGGATACATGAAACAAAACCTCTCAGAAATACAAGTTCTTTATTTAAAAAAAATACAAGTTCTTTATTTAAAAAAAAACACAATAATAGTGGAAGGCTTTAATATTCTTTCAGAATTTTGAAAAATCAAATTAACAAAAAGTAAAGACACAGCACTGGAATAATATAAGGAACTTAAGTCAATATTCATTTATTATGTGATAGAACATTTACAAAAATCAATGTATTTATTGTCATTGAGAAATCCTTAATAAACTCCTGAAGCAGATTTTGAAGACCATATTCTTTGATCATAACCAAATAAAAATTCAAAAAATCATAAAATGATTTTTAAAAACTACATAGAAACCAAGAAACTTCCTCCTAAACGACCCCCAGATAAAAGAGGAAATTGAAAGTTATCTAGAAAAGTAATAAAAATAACACTTTATATGGGACCTGTTTTCGGGTAATTTATAGTCTTAAATACTTTCATTTTCTTTAAAAGGTTAAAAATAAGTGAACTACACAATTCAAATTTAAAAAATCAACAATGTAAAACAAGAGAAAGTAGGAAGAGGGATTTCATACAAAAGAAAGGTAAAAATAAATGAAACAACAACAACAGAGACAGTAGAAAGGAAAATAAGTTTTGTTTTTGTTTTGTTTTTGTTTTTTTGAAAAATTAAATAAGCCAAAATCTGGCAAATCCAGTTCAGGAAAAGAGAAGGCAAAAGTGTTTTTATTGGAAATGGAATGGATATTAGAGCCACAAAAATGGAAAAGACCAAAGAAATTATAAGAGGTGATATGGAAGTCCATGGCAACAAAATTGAAAATCTAAAGGAAATGGATGACTTCCTAGTAAATTTTGGACTACCACCAAACCCTACTATAACGCCATAAATAGGGTCCAAATATTTCCATCCCATAAAATGCAAGGTTGCATCACTGCAATATTAATGAAAACCAGTTTTTTAAATAAAGGGTTTTTTTTAAGATTTTATTTATCTGACAGACAGAGATCACAAGCAGGCAGAGAGAAAAGAAGGGAAAGCAAGCCCCCCAGCCAAGCAGAGAGCAGAGAGCCTGATGCAGGGTTCGATGGATCCCAGGACCCCGAGAGCATGACCTGAGCTGAAGGTAGAGGCTTTAACCCACTGAGCCACCCAGGTGCCCCTAAATAAAGTTTTTTAATTTTAATCCCAGTTTAGTTAGCATACAGTGTTATATTAGTTTCAGGTGTACAATATAGCAATTCAGCTCTTCCGTACAACACCTAGTGCTCATCACAAGTGCACTCCTTAATCCCCATCTTCCACTTTCATAATATTTACAAAAACTGTTTACTTTTTCATTGTTCATTTAACTTTTTGAATGTTATTGTCATTACATAAAAATTAATGGTTTTCACCATCATCATTCATTATTATAGTATTTTACCCCACAATAATAAAATTTATTCTATAATTGACTATTAGAATTCCAACAAATAAAGCACACAAGGATATTTTAATTCCATGTTATACCTAGAATGCTTATATATATTTAAAAGTGAATATCAAGAAATTAACAATAAATCCTGATGATTTATCTTACTTTCACTGTACTATTATTACTTATATTACTGTTACTATTACACTAAATATATGTAATGGCAACTTATCTTTCAAATGATGTTAATGAAAGAAAAAGACTATTTAACTTTCTAAAGGCCACAGTCAAAGCACAAGTTGAAAACAAGATACTGGTTGAATTCTAAGGTCAAAGACAAACTTTCATGCCTTCCTGCTTTGTGTATTTAAAATATATTTCTCGGGGTGCCTGGGTGGCTCAGTGGGTTAAGCCTCTGCCTTCGGCTCAGGTCATGGTCTCAGGGTCTTGGGATCAAGCCCCACATCTGGCTCTCTGCTCAGCAGGGAGCCTGCTTCCCCCTCTCTCTCTGCCTGCCTCTCTGCCTACTTGTGACCTCTCTCTCTCTCTGTCAAATAAATAAATAAAATCTTTAAAAAAAATAAAATAAAATAAAATATATTTCTCAAATAATAATTTCAAGCTATTATAAGATTTACCTAATGGCATTTATATACATGTAATGGATCCCTTTCTACCTAGAAGCAGTACATGAGATCATGTGTTCATAGTTTTTGGAAGGCTAAATTTAAAAGTTGAAAATCTTAAGTCCTTCCTTGTTGACTATCTGCTAAGGAGTATGTGTAGACAGCCTCCAAATATGATTGCTAGCGATTTCTTCCCAAACTTTATGCAGATGTTGTTCACATTACTCCCATTAAGATGTAGAATCTATTTTTCCTTCCCTCAAATGTAGGCTGACTGGTGACTTTGTCAGTTCCAGGCTTAGCACCTTTAAGAAGCAGCTTTCACCTTTGCTTTCCTGGAATCCAGCTGTCATTCTGAAAGGAAGTGCAAGCTGTCCTGCTGGAGAGAGAGAACATTAGGAGAGACCCTAGAGAATGAGGAGGATGAGCTGACATATGGAGAGAGGACACACTGAGTAGAATTGTATCCCCCAGCTGACAGCACTGAGACCCCAGAAGTGCAACAGAGTCCATCATGTACCTACAAGCCCAGCCAATGCAATCACAAGAATGATCCCACTAGTTAATAGTACTTATGCTCCATTACATGGAACATAAGAGCCAACATTCAATGCACAGAATCATAATAAATAAAAAATAGATGTTTTAATCAACTAAGTTTGGGGGTGGCTTGTTACCTATCAATAAATAACAGAGACAGACATTCATACCTAGTTCAGGATGTTACCAAACAAAAACGAAAACAAAAAAAAGAACAATTGAGACACGTTAATTGGCTTTGAGGCTTGGCAAAAGGTAGAGGATGGAAAAATGGTGAGGAATTTGCTACTGGAGGCAAGTTGGGGTTTGGTTATGCATTAACAGAATATTTGGCAAGATTCTTGCCTTGAGTAACTTGTAAGATAGAATGAAACCCAACAAATTTGTGTTATTTGGCTAAAATTCCAGAAAGAATGTTAAAGATACCAGTTGACTTCTCTAAGTTCTCTATGATGTATTTCAAGAGAAAGATAAGCTAAAGAAGGAACTGTTAAAGTTTTTAATAAGAACCAAAAAGGTAACATAGAGGCCCAAGATAGTCTCCTCAACTGGTGGATGAGCTTCTGTACAGTGAGAAAATTGTTCAAAATGAACTCAGGGAAAATACTAAATTCAGGATGCTACCAGTAAACTATAGCCTCAAGGTCAATATCAAATTAAAAGTGAGGGTTAACCATTTAATGAAGTGCCTCAAAAATCTTTTCAGCTAGACAAAGAGACTTTTAAAAATGATAGGGGCATTGTTCTATAACACTTTGACCACAGTCTGATGTAGAGAAAGCCTATTAAGCAAAAAATCATAGGCTTTTGTTTAATGCAATAGATTATAATTTGATAGTATAAAAACTATAGGTTTCTCAGAGTCGGGAAGCCTGACATTATGTAGCTGGGTGGATTTCAGAATTACTGTGGGCCACTGACTGCTGTATCTTTCATTTCCTACTTTTTGAATGGATGTATTTATTGTAATTTTTTCTATTCTTGTCTCACTTCTGTGTGGTGAGAGTATGGAGAACAGATAAATTTTATTTTTAATTTGCAGTTTTCTCATTTGAGAGGCTCTGTACTTAAGCAGCTTCATTGGGGCACCTGGGTGGCTCAGTGGGTTAAGCCTCTGCCTTCAGCTCAGGTCATGATCTCAGAGTCTTGGGATCAAGTCCCACATCAGGCTTCCTGCTCAGGGAGCCTGCTTCTCCCTCTCTCTCTGCCTCTCTGCCTACTTGTAATCTTTCTCTGTCAAATAAATAAATAAAATCTTTTTAAAAAGGCAACTTCATGTACACACACACATACACACAGATACACTGCACCTGAGGATTCACATTTAAACATTTTTTAGATGACAAGATGCTTGACTTTGAGCTAATACTATGATGATATGATATTTTTGAGGATGATGTTCAGTGTATTTTGCATGAGGAAGAGATCTGAATTGTTGTGGTAAAGGGTGAATTATGGTAGATGGTCTCTAAAGACATTCATGAAAGTTTCTCCTCTCCCTCAACTCGCATGATATTCCTCTCATAAAGAGCAAGGGTCTGGCTTTCCTGTTTTTGAATCTAGGCTGCTCTGTGACTTTCTTTGACCAATAGAATGCAGCAAAAGTGCAAGTGTGCCGGGGGCAATTTATACTTTCATTTCATCAGGACCTAGTTGCCATGGTAGAGACAGAAGATATGAAGCAAGGTCCTACAGGATGAGCTGCCATGTATATAGAGAGATCACATGGGTTAAACTGAAATATATGGGGTGCTGGGTGGCCCAGTTGCTTAAGTGTCTGCCTTGGCTCAAGTCATGATCCTGGAGTCCTGGGATTGAGTCCCAGGATGGAGCCCTGCATCAGCCTCCTGGCTCAGCAGGGGATCTGCTTCTCCATCTGCCCTTCACCTCACTCATGCACATGCTTGCTCGCTCGTGCGCTCTCTCTCTCGCTCTCTCTCTCCCTCCCTCTCTCTCAAATAATAAATAAAATCTTTAAAAAAAACCTGAAGTATACCAGGTGACAATCTGCATCAAGGCCCAGATATAAGAGAGAAGTCTTCATGGGCCTTGTAGATCAGATCAGGTACCAGCTGAATCTAATCATGTGACCAAGCCCAGATAACACTACAGTAGAGCAAAAGAACTGCCCAATCAATATACAGAACCATCATAAATAGTGGATTGTTGTTGTTTTAAGCCACTAAGTTTTGGGGTGGTTTGTTACAAACCAAAAGATAACTGAGGAGATTGGAAATGCAAATCTCTTTATGTGGTAGAAAAAAATGTTATCTATTAAAAGAAGTGTTATAAATTGTCCTGCTATTTATGGAATTAATTTGGTTAAAATATGCTCCTTTAAGAGGAGATATATATTCCTTTTGGCAAAATGAATTTGTGCACTTAAAAAACCTTTGGAGGATGTGAAACATTAGTTGAGAAAATGAGCCAAGAATATAATGTATTCTTATTTTTAAAAAAACTCCAAATTCTAGCTAACACTCTTTGTAATATATAAAATATCATTGTTCACTCTTCCAGGCCTAATTTTAAACATCTATAACTATTATACTCCTTGAAGAAATAATCAGCTGATATTTTGTCACATACCACACTAACAATTAACTAACATACCGAGAAAATCTTACTTTGCAAGACAAACTGAATTAATTGGTCTCAAGGGCCAATGTACTCTTAATGTTAATTTGTCTACCTATCAATAGTATACATTCCTTAAGATTGGGGGACTATTTTTCTTCACTTTATTCTCCTTTTTCCTTCTTAACATTATTCTAGAAGCATGATAGGTAGCTGATAAAATTGCTTGTTATCCAACAGTCACTTACTAAGGACCTGATATGTGGCAGGCAATGTGAGATGCAAAGACTAGGTATGATCTCTGCCCTCAAAGGCCTACAACTTGGGGAAAATATGGAAGTGAAAATCTGCTCCACCTGGAGGACCCTAGATCTTGGACCCTAGATCCTACACCAGTACTAAGCAGAAGTTCACTACTACTGAGGAAGGCCCAGGAAAATCCACCCAAGATCAACCAATATCAGTGAAAAGTTCCCTCAGTGGAACCATCAGTAGACTGGACATATTTGAACACAGACTCCATGAACTTGAAGATAGATTAATATAGATGCTGTTTACCAAGGAAGCTCATTAATCAGTCAGTACCCAAAGTTTTTATTGGAAGACTGTCACATAGGCATCCTATGCCCAGTGCATACCAAAGTATCAGACTCCCAGAAGGAAAGCAGGTATTCTGCATAAACCATATCATTTGCACAAACAGTTTAAGCACAGTTAGGCACTCTTACTAGTTGGGGGGGTAGGAGCACTCCCCAAATCAAAGGTCCCTGATGCCAGCCAAAGACCAGCCTTGCAAGCAGGCCTTTTAAAGTTTAGCAGTCACAGGTCTGCTATGTTAACTCTTCTGCATAGTAATTGAATTTGCTTGATTCCAACTCATTCAAGATCTGGGAGGGTGCCTGGGTGGCTCAGTCGGTTAAATGACTGCCTTCACTCAGATCATGATCCCAGGATCCTGGGAACGAGCCCTGCATTGGGCTTGTTGCTCAGTGGAGAGCCTGCTTCTCCCTCTCCTTCTGCCTGCTACTCTGCCTACTTGTGCTATCTGTCAAATAAATAAATAAAATTTTAAAAAAATCTAGGGGAAAGGAGAAATTGTGTACAGAGGACAAACTATTGTTTATTTTTTCTGAATAATTTTTTTCATTTAAAAATGTTTTTTATTTAAGTTCAATTTAGTTAACATATAGTGTATTATTAGTTTCAGGGGTAGAATTTAATGATTCATCAGTTGCATATAACACCCAGTGCCCACTACATCAAGTTCCCTCCTTAATGCCTATCACCCAGTTACCCCATCCCCCACCCACCTCCCCTCCAGGAACCCTCAGCTTGTTTCCTATAGTTAAGAGTCTCTTATGGTTTGCCTCCCTCTCTATTTTTAATCTTATTTTTTCCTTCCCTTCCCTATGTTCACCTATTTTGTTTCTGTAATTCCACATATGAGTGAAATCATATGCTATTTGCCTGTCTCTGACTGACTTATTTCACTTAGCACAATACCCTCTAGTTCCATCCATGTCATTGCAAATGGTGAGATTTTATTCTTCTTGATGGTTGAGTAGTATTCCATTGTATAGATACAGCACATCTTTTTTTGTTATTTTTTAATTTTTTTAATTTTTATTTATTTTTTTAATCCATTCATCTGTCAATGGACGCCTGGGCTCTTTTGATAATTTCTTTACAAATTATGTCTGTTGTTGATATTGCAAGGGTGTACCTTCATAGTAAAGTTCAGTGTAAAGAAACATGTGGATTATGTTAGAAGAAAGATCAACATGAGGTATTCATGGTAATATGGAATTAAACATGCTAGTAAGAAAATAAAGTTTTATTTTTAAATGTATTAGCAAGTATTAACTTTTAGTCACAATGTTAACAAAGAGTAGATAGGTGAAAATGAGATATGAATCACCTAATAAAATGAGTAGTATTCAGAGCCTTTTTAAACAGAAAGAGTGGCAAACTAAGGTGAAAGCATTGAGTAGAAGAGCTCCTCATGGCATTCTGCAAAATGTCAACCTAGGATGGGAACTGATCTGTACTCTTTCAGATGGAGAGACATTCAAAGAGGGAAGTGGCTATTTTGAATGGTAAAGTTGTAGAATCCCAAAAGAGATTCAACCACTTCTAGAGATAACCTTTGCTCAAGGAGAAGCCTGCTGTTGGAAGTACCATCATTTTCAGTACTACCCATTAATGTCGTAAGATTTGCCCCATGTCTTACTTCCACATATCCTCAAATGAAGTAAGACAGGAGCTTTGACATTAGTGGACAACTGAAAAATGCATAGGTCTTAGCAGGAGACCAACCTAAATTTATGCTACCAAATAACAATTATGTGATTCTAGCTAAGTTTCTTAATTTCACTGAGCCTCAGTTTCCTCCTCTATAAAATACATATTACCAATAAATTCAGAGGATTGTTATAAGAATTACCATAGATATACTGTTCCTACTAAAGTGCCTATTGCAGTAGGAGCAAAAGATAGATAGCATTATCCTTTATAGCTTTAATAGTTAAGATGTTGCACCATAGTTCTTCAGACTCTCCCTGAGCCATTCTTTAGAGGTGAGTAAAGCAGAGAGAAACCACTGCAATATAGCTAGAAAGAAAACCTCTGCTAATTTGTTATCCAGGGTATCTACACTTATAAAACTACTTTAGGAGTGGAGAAAGATTATTTTCAAAAAGTGAGTTAGGGCAGTACAGATTTTTTGTAATGACAAAATCTAGGAAACACCTGATTCTCTTTTTTTTCTTGTTTAATATGGGACCTTGAAGCAAGAAATCTTTCAAGAAGATTCTAATAAACTAGTAAAGGTAGAGAACACCAATCCCACTGCTCATTTACATTCCCCAGTTTCTGATTGAATCCCTCACCAGGAATCACATAAATCTCCTGCAATGGGGGCTTCCTGTAGAGCACACTCTGTGACAAAATTAGAGGGGATGATTGCATATCAACATTAAAACAACATGAAGTATAGATCTTCAACTCAACCAGGAAAAGGGGATATATGAGAAGGTTATTTTTTTTTGAAGCAGAGAGCCTTAGTTTGTAGATATTAAAGTGATTTCACAGCAGCTGTTAAAAATCTAGTTCCAATTTGGGTGTTATATGTGAGTGATGAATCACTAGATTCTACTCCTGAAACTAATACTACACTATATGTTAACTAATTTGAATTTAAATAAAATCTTCGAGGAAGAAAAATCTAGTTCCAATTTGGTGGGATTGGTGAATTACAAAATTAAAGGGATTTGAAAATTAGTAAGCATATCTATTGCTGCTAACCCCCACAGCCCAGAATGAGGAGAGAGAGAAACATCGTCATGTGAAAAATCATTCCAATACCTAATGTAAAAAACAATAATGAGAATGAATACTATAAAAATAGTACAGATTCCATATCAAACGCAGCAAAAGGACAGGTACTCAATCTCACATTGTACATCCATTTGATATATTTTTTTTTTTGCACAGAATGCTCCTCAGTTCTTCTGCATGCCCTATTATACCTGTGAGACAAGGGGAAAGGGACAAAGGGTGCAGTGAAAGCTGTTGCAATTTTAATTTACTCACATTACTCACATAATTTACTCATTTTTCCCAGTAAGGTTTAGATAAAAAGAAGCCATTTTTTTGTATGTGGAAATATCATAGCATAAGTATGCAGTCATGCAACCATTACATCGATGTTTTACCCAAGGGTAATATATGGAAATCCCACTGTTATCCTCTGAGCCAACAATAACATTATTTCATCCCCCTCCATAAATAAGTCAATAGCCTTCCTATGTCCCATGAGGGGCTTCTTTAATTTTCTGCTATTGTTTTCTGAAGGGAAGTCTTTTTGCTTGGTTCTGAGATTTGTATATATAAACATATCTGTTTTTCTTATTTTTGTTTAATTTTTTTATTTGAGTATAATTGACACAATATTATGTTAGTTTCAAGCATATAAAATACTGATTCAGCATATCTATAGGTTATGCTATGCTAAGTGTAGCTACCATCTGTCACTATACACTATTATAATATCACTGACTATATTCCCTATGCAGTGCCTTCGTTTTTTTTTTCCATTTGAGCCTTTAAATTGGTCTTGCCTGACTTGTAACAACAACCTTGATTAGCAGTGTGTTATTAATACAAAGGTCAGTAAATCTCCTTAAAATGAAGAATACAATGAAAGGCTCAATGTTTATTGATTTCTATTTATAATTTCTATAGAAATGTTATCTGTGGTGACCAATATAGTTGAGAATGATGGAGAAAATTGAAAGCTGTTTACCAAACTTCTTTCTTCTTCTTTCTGAACACATAACTAGAACTAGCTTATCGCAGCTTCCTGTGAAGCCATGTGACTGAAATTTAGTCAATATAATATAAGCAGAATTGATACACACAAACTCCTGCAACACCCATAAAACACCCCAAGGTACTATCCTTCATGTTCTTTCTTCATTTGTTGGATTGATGCAAATTAACATGGAAAACTTGAAAGCCATTTATACTGACTGCTGTCTAGGAGTTCTATGTTGGACTATTCTGTGAGCAAGAAATTATTTCCATGATATTGAATTTTGAGGGTTTGTTATAGGAGCTAGATTTATCCCCACCAATGCAGATGGAAGATGTGGACCTTTACTTTCTCAGCTCTTGTCCATCATATTACTTATGCATTCTATGCCAATGGTTCTCAATGAGGGGCAATTTTCCCTGCTGGGGGATATTTAGTAATGTGTAGAGATATTTTGGGTTGTCACAACTGGGAGGTGTTACTGGCATCTAGTGGGTAAAGGCCAGGGATATTGCTAAATATCATGTAATGCACAGAATAGCACCCCCTGCTCAACAAAGAATGATCTGGTCTGAAATGTCAGTAGCCTCAGTTGAGAACTCTGCTCTAAGTTTGGATGAGGCCATAATACCGTTTTCAACAAACAATTTATGGTTCAGCAAATGAGTTGTTATTATTCTTTCTTTTCTAAGCTATCCTGCTTTAGAAATAATGAACAGATTTATTTATCTTTGGCTTTTTATAGCCTAATGAAAGATTTGACTTAGCTATGGTCTAGTCCCAAGCCGCTCTACAACCTCCATTCTTCCAGCCCATTCCATAGATTTTACACACATATGAACTCCATGGTAAAGTAGGAAGCTTGTTTTTTTTTTCTTGTTTGTCATTGTATTCTTGGACCCTAGAACAATGTCTGGCACATATTAGGAACTGATGTGTATTAGAAACCATAGGGAGTGGGGAAAACTGGAACATCTAGGGTACACTTACCCCACTTCAAGGGGCAACAACTACTCACAGCTTACAGTTGTTGCCTAGGAAAGGAGACCTAGCTGACTTTATGTAAAGATGTAAAGTCTCCCAGTTTTAAAATGTTGCTATCAATTTTAAAAGCATATAATGTATAGTCACCACTATTTAGACCACACAATATACATCTTTGAATTTCATTTGACTCCAGGTCTCCCATCTTGTACTCAGTTAATATTATTAATAACAACTGCCATCATCAGTGGGCTCTTAATATGTGTCAGCTATTGTACCAGTTAGCTTTTGCTGCATAAAAACCACTTCAATAGCTTAAAGCAACAATTTTTAATTTATTTCAAAATTGGGGTTGGCAACATAGGCTGGGCTCAGCGGGCATTTCCTATCTTGACTATTTTCCATATGTCTAAAGTCAACTTTCAGTTGGCTAAGTGGTTACGCTCTGGGGGATTGGCTGGCTATCCTCAGATGTTCCAGGCAATAAGGCCACATGTTTCCCAGCCCATAGCAAACTAACTTGAGTTTGTTTACATGGCAGCAGCAGCAGCATTCCAAGAGATCAAGAGGGCACTTTGAGGCTTAGGTTCAGAACCCTTATATTATATTCCATTGTCCAAAGCAAGTCACAAGACCAGCCCAGACTCAAGGAGGGAAGAGAGAGACTTCATCTCTTGATATAAGGAGCTACAAAGTCACATTGCAATGGTTATGGATATAGAAAAAGGGATAATAAGGCCATTTTTACATAGAATCTACCAAAGATGCTATTTAATTGCTATACATTGATCATGCCATTTAATCTTTTTTTTAACAGCCTTTTAAAAAATTTTTTAAAGATTTTATTTATTTATTTGACAGAGATCACAAGTAGGCAGAGAGGCAGGCAGAGAGAGAGGGGGAAGCAGGCTCCCCGATGAGCAGAGAGCCCCAGGCGGGGCTCGATCCCAGGACCCTGAGATCATGACCTGAGCCGAAGGCAGAGGCTTAACCCACTGAGCCACCCAGGCACCCCATGCCATTTAATCTTTATCAAACTCTTGAGAGGCAAGTATTACATAACCCAATTTAAAGATGCCAAAGATAAGGCTCAAATGTTAAGTCACTTCTCAAGTACTAATAGGTATATATATTTTTTAATTTTAATTACAGTTAATGTATAGTGTTATATTAGTTTCAGGTGTACAATATAATGATTCCACAGTTCCATATATTACTCAGTGCTCATCAAATAAGTATACTTTTAATCTCCTTCACCTATTTCACTTATCCTCAAATGCCCCCTCCCCCAGTAACAATCAGTTGTTCTCTGTAGTTAAGAGTCTCTTTTTTGGATTGTCTCTTTTCTTCCCCTTTATTTGTTTGTTTTGTTTGTTAAACTCCACATATAAGTGAAATCATATGGTATCTTTCTTTGGCTGGCTTATTTCACTTAACATTGTACTCTCTAGCTCCATTCATGTCATTGCAAATGGCAAGATTTCATTCTTTCTTAATGCTGAATAATACTACATTGTATATATAGCTTCTTCTTTATCCATTCATCTGTCAGTTGACTTGGGCTGCTTCCATAGTTTGGTTATTGTAAATAATGCTTCAATAAATATAGGAGTGCATATATCCCTTTGAATTAGTGTTTTTGTATTTTTTGGGTAAATACCCAGTAGCATAATTATGGGATTGTAAGACATTTCTAGTTTTAATTTTTTGAGGAAACTCTATATTGTTTTCCACCATGGCGGTACCAATTTATATTTCCACCAACAGTGCACCAGGGTTCGCTTTCCTCCACATCCTTGCCAATACCTTTTGTTTCTTATATTGTTGATTTTAGCCATTCTGACAGGTGTGAGGTGATATCTCATTTTGGTTTTGATTTGCATTTACCTAATGGTGACTGGCGTTGAGTATCTTTTCATGTATCTGTTGGCCATCTGTATGTCTTCTTTGGAAAAATGTCTATTGGGGTGCCTGGGTGGTTCAGTGGGTTAAGCCTCTGTCTTCAGCTCAGGTCATGATCCTAGGGTCCTGGGATCAAGCCCCACATCAGGCTCTCTGCTCAGCGGGAGGCCTGCTCCTCTCCTCTCTCTCTGTCCGCCTCTCTGCCTACTTGTGATTTCTGTCTGTCAAATAAATAAATAAAATCTTTTAAAAAAATGTCTATTTATGTGTTCTGCCCATTTTTAATTGGATTGTTTTGGGGGTGTTGAATTTCATGTTCTTTTTAAAAATATTTTTTATTTAAATTCAACTAGCCAACATATAATACATCATTAGTTTCAGATGCAATGTTCAATAATTTATCAGTTACATATAAATACTTTGTCTTTTTTGGATACTAACCCTTTATCAGATACGTCATTTGCAAATATCTTCTCCCATTCAGTAAATTGTCTTTTAGCTCTGTTAATTGTTCCTTTACTGTGCAGAAGCTTCTAATTTTGATGTCGTCCCAATTGTTTACTTTTTCTTTTGTTTCCCTTGCTTTGGGAGACATTTCTAGAAAGACGTTTTTATGGCTGATGTCAGCGAAATTATTGCCTATGCTCTCTTCTAAGATGTATATGGTTTCAGGTCCTTAAACCACTTGGTCTTTATTTTTGTGCGTGGTGTAAGAAAGTGGTCCAGTTTCATTCTCACACAAGTAGCTGCTCAGATTTTCCAATGCCATTTGTTGAAAAGACTGTCTTTTTCCCATTGCATATTCTTTGCTTTCTTGGTCAAGGATTAATTGACCATAAAATTGTGGGTTATTTCTGGTTTTTCTATTCTATTCTATTGTTCTATGTGTCTATTTTTGTGCCAGTATGACACTGCATTGATTACTACAGCTCTGCAATATAACTTCAAGTCTGGAATTGTGATACCCCCAGTTTTGTTTTTCTTTTTCAAGATTGCTTTGGCTATTAATGGTCTTTCGTGGTTCCGTACAAATTTTAGGATTGTTTGTTCTAGTTCTGTGAAAACTGCTGTTGGTATTTTGATAGTGGTTGCAAAAATCTGTAGATTGCTTTGGGTAGCACAGATATTTTAACAATATTTGTTCTTCAAATCCACAAGCATGGAATGTCTTTCCATTTCTTTCTGTTGTCTTTCATCATCTCTGTTTTGTAGTTTTCAGAGTACAGGTCTTTCACCTCCTTAATTAAGTTTATTCCTAGGTATTTTATTACTTTCAGTGCAATTGTAAATGGGATTGTTTTCTTAATTTCTCTTTCTGATGTTTCAGTATTAGTGTATAGAAATGCAGTGATTACATTGATTTTGTACTCTGTGACTTTACTGAATTAATCTGTCAGTTCTGGAAGTTTTTTGGTGGAGTCTTTTGGGGTTTCTATATATAGTATTATGTCATCTACAAATAAGTGAACATTTTACTTTTTCCTTACTAATTTGGATGCTTTTTCTTTCTTCTTGTCTGATTGCTTTGGCTAGGACATCTAGTACTATGTTGAATAAAAGTGGTGAGAGTGGACATCCTTGTCTTATTCCTGAGTTTAGGGGAAAAGCTCTCGGTTTTTCACAATTAAGGAAGATATTAGCTGGGTTTTTCATATAAGGCCTTTTATTATGTTGAGGTATATTCTCTCTAAACCTACTTTGTTGAGGCTTTTAATCATGAATGGATGTTGTACTATGTCAAATTCTTTTTCTGCATCTATTGAAATGATCCTATGGTTTTTATTCTTTCTCTTATTGATTGATTTGCAAATATTGAACTAACGGTGCATCCCAGGGATAAATACTATTGATCGTGGTGAATGATTTTTTTAATGTATCATTAAATTTGGTTTGTTAGTATATTGTTGAGGATTTTGCATCTATTTTCATCAGAGATATTGGCCTGTAGTTCTCATTTTTAAGTGGTGTCTTCATCTGGTTTGGGTGTCAGGGTACTGCTGGCCTCATAGAATGAATCTGGAAGTTTTCCTTCCTCTTCTGTTTTTTGGAATAGTTTGAAAAGAGGGGGTATTAACTCTTCTTTAAATGTTTGATAGAATTTACCTGTAAATCCATGTGGTCCTGGACTTTTGTTTGTTGGGAGTTTTTTGATTAGTGATTCAATTTTTTTGCTGGTAGTCAGTGTTTGAATTTTCTATTTCTTCCTGATTCAGTTTTGGGAGGTTATATGTCTCTAGGAATTTATCCATTTATTCTGGGTTGTCCAATTTATAATTTTTATGATATTCTTACGATATCTTATGATATTTGTATTTCCTGGTGTTTGTTGTTATTTCTACTTTCTCTTTTTTTTAAGATTTTAAGATTTTAGACAGAGAGAGATCAGACAGAGATCACAAGTAGGCAGGCAGAGAGAGAGGGGGAAGCAGGCTCCCTGCTGAGCAGAGAGCCCGATGTGGGGCTCGATCCCAGGACCCTGAGATCATGACCTGAGCTGAAGGCAGCGGCTTTAACCCACTGAGCCATCCAGGCGCCCCTATTTCTACTTTTTCATTTGTGATTTTGTTTGAGCCCTCTCTCTCTCTCTCTCTCTTTCCTTTGATGAGTCTGACTTGAGGTTTATCAATTTTGTTGATCTTCAAGGAATCAGCTCCTGGCTTTATTGATCTGTTCTATTGGCTTTTTTTTTTTCAGTTTCTATGTAATTTATTTCTGCTCTAATCTTTATTCCTTGTGCTGGTTTTTGCTTTTGTTTGTTCTTCTTTTTCTAGCTCCTTTAGGAGTAATATTAGGCTGTTTATTAGAGATTTTTTTCTTGCTTCTTGAGGAAGACCTGTATTGCTATGAGCGTCCTTCTATGAACAGCTTTTGCTGTATCTCCAAGATTTTGGACTCTTTGTTTTCATTTTCATTTGTTTACATGTAATTTTTTATTTCTTCTTTGATTTCTTTGTAAACCTATTCATTATTTAGTAGCATATTATTTAACCTCCACATATTTGTGCTCTTTCCAGATGTTTTCTTATCGTTGACTTCTAGTTTCATAATGTTATGGCCAGAAAAGATATATGGTATGACTCTGATCTTTTTTAATTTGTTGAGACTTATTTGTGGCCTACAATGTGATCTATTGTGGAGAATGTTCCATGTGCATTTGGAAAGAATGTTTCTTCTCCTGTTTTAAGATAGAATGTTCTAAATATATCTGTTAAATCCATATGGTTCAGTGTGTCAAACAAAGCCATTGTTTTCTTATTAATTTTCTGTTTGCATGATCTATACATTGATTTAAGTGGGATGTTAAAGTTCTCTACTATCATTGTATTACTATAGATTCATTCCTTTATGGTTGTTATTAATTGTTTTATGTATTTGGGTGCTCCCATGTTGGGCACATATTTACTTTTGTTATCTTTTCCTACTGGATTGTGGATAACTTTCATTATTTCATTATTATAATAAATTTCATTATTATTTTATGATTATATTTTATTATTGTATAGTGTCCTTTGTCTCTTTTAATCTTTGTTTTAAATTCTATTTTGTCTGATATCTGTTTTTCTTCCCCTACTATTTATTTAATTATTTTGAGAGAGAGAGAGAGAGAGAGAAGAAAGAGTGTGTGCATGGGGAAGATGGGCAGAGGGGGAGAGAGAGAGAGAGAGAGAATCTTGAGCAGACTCCCCGCTGAGCATGGAGCCTGACGTAGGGCTTGATCTCACAATCCTGAGATCATGACCACTGAAATCAAGAGTGGGACCCTTAAATAACTGAGCCAACCAGGAGCCCCTATCCTGCCTTTCTTTGAAAAAAAAATATTTATTTATTTGAGAGTGCACATGCATGTGAGAGGAGAGAGAGAGAGAGTGAGAGAATGAGAAGAACACAAGTCAGGGAAGGGGTAGAAGGAAAGGGAGAAGCAGATTCCCTGCTAAGCAGCGAGCCTGAGTGAGGGCTTGATCCCCGGACCCTGGAAACAGAGCCTGAGCTGAAGGCAGATGCTTAACTGACTAAGCTACCCAGGCACTCCTTATTCTGACTTTCTTATGACATCCATTTGCATGATAAATGTTTCTCCATTCCCTCACTTTCGATCTGCATACATCTTTATGTCTGAAATGAGTCTCCTGTAAGTAGCATATAGATGGGTCTTGCTTATTTATCCATTCCATCACCTTATGTCTTTTGATTGGAGCATTTAGTCCATTTACATTCAAAGTAATTATTAATAGGTATGTATTTATTGCCCTGTTGCTTGTTTTATTGTTTTTTTTGTAGCTCTTCTTTTATCCTTTCTTCTCTTGCTCCTTTCTCTTATGTTCACTGGTTTTTCATTAGTGATACATTTGGATTCCTTTTAATATATTTTTTGCATATGTTATTAGTTTTTGATTTGTGGTTACCATCTGGTTTGTAATATAACATCTTCTTCACATAGCAGTCTATGTGAAGTTGATATCTTCTTAAGTTAAATCCATTCTTTAATCCCCTCCTATCCAGGTTTAGGTATATAGTATCATACTATTTACATCCTTTCATTTTGTGAGCCACTTGACTGATTTTTATAGATATGTTTATTTTTACTGCTTTTGTGTTTCCTACTTTTCTTACTTTTTCTTACAGTCTTTCCTTTCCATTCAAAAAGTCCCCTTTAACATTTCTTGTAGCACTGCTTTAGTGGTAATGAACTGCTTTAGCTTTTGTTTGTTTGGGAAACCCTTTATCCCCCCTTCTGTTCTGAATGATAGCCTTGCTGGATAGAATATTCTTGGCTGCAGATTTTTCCCTTTCAGCATTTTTAATATATCATACCACTCTCTTCTGGCCAGAAATGTTTCTGCTGAAAAATCTGCTGATAGCCTTATTGGATTTCCCTTGTATGTAATTGTTTTCTTTTCTCTTGCTGCTTTTAAAATTTTCTCTTTATTACTATTTTTTGCCATTTTAATTACTATGTTTCTTGGTGTGGATCTCCTTGGGTTGATTTTGTTTGGGGAATCTCTATGCTTCCTGGATGTAGATATTTGTTTCTTTCCCCATATCTGAGATGTTTTCAACTATTATTTCTTCAAATAAATTTTCTGCCACCTTTCTCTCTTCTTCTTCTGGGATCCCTATAATGCAAATGCTATTATACTTGATGGTGTCACTGAATTACCTAAGTCTATTCTCATTTTGCATCATTCTTTTCTCTCTCCTGTTCAGCTTGATTATTTTCTATTACTCTGTTCTCCAGGTTACTAAGTCATTCCTCTGCTTCCTCTGGCTTGCTATTTATTCCATCTAGTGTATTTTTAATTTCATTTATTGCATTCTTCATCTCTGATTGGTTGTTTTTAAATCTCTTTTGTTTTGTTTTGCTTGTGTTTTTTCTCTTTGTTAAAGGTCTCACTGATGTCCTCCACTCTTTTCTCAAGCATAGTGAGTATCTTTATGATCATTACTTTAAATTCTCTATCAGCCATATTACTTATACCTGTTTCACTTAGGTCTCTTGCTCTGGCTTTAATCCTGTTCATTTGGGACATATTCATCTGTCTCCTCATTTTGTCTAACTCTCTGTGTCTATTTCAGTGCATCAGGAAAGTTAGCTTCATCTTCTTCTCTTGACAGTAGGCCTTATGAAGAAGAAGTCCTATAGTGTCCCGCAGTGCTGTGTCCTCTCTTCACCAGAACCTGGTATTTCAGGGCTGTCTCCTATGTGTTGCATGCACCCTGCTATTGTGTTCCTGCTATTTTTTCCTTCAGTCCAATCTGTGGTGGCTTTCTTTGCCATTTGTGGATAGTGTTTGGTCCCCATCTTGGGTGGGGTGCCCAGTTTTAACAAGGTATGTAGTTAGTGGTGCTTGTGAAATGATACTGGCCACTGCTGCTGGGATTGGGGCTGGCCTTGGCAGATCTGAAAAACACTCATGGAAGGGCAGGCAATTTTTTTTTGAAAGGGAGGCAATTTTAACAAGGTGCACATAGGGCTTCTACAGGGCCTACAACCACCACCGTGGGGACTGAAACACTGTAAAATGCACAGGTAGAGAGTTGCTGTGTTGGCAATGTTTGTGCTATTCTTCTCCAAGAGGGAACCAGCAATGATAGTACTGACGCAAATGTGAGTGGAACAGACAGACCCACCAAAGTGCATGAGGGTGGGGCTTGGTATAAGCATGTTAGGTAGTGAGTTTTAATTCTCTGCTGGTTCTTGTAGGTGACCATATATTTGTGCTGGGGGCATTGGGCAGAAGAGTGAAATGGCACCTGCCAGCTCATTTGTTCCTGGGGGAATCTCCCTGTGAACACTATCCCTCCAGGACATGCTTTGAGATGAGTAAATAAGTATCCCCCAATACGTCCCAGGTGTTTTTCAAATTGCTGCTTTTATGCTGTATCTTTATGGACTGTTTATCATGCTGTCTCTTAAAGGACAGAGGCTCATCTTCCTCTCATACTCCAGGCTCTCCCAGAGCTGAGCCCACTGATTTTTAAAATTCCAGCCTTTAAGCCTCACTGGTTGTAAGAACTCATGAAATTTGGCCCCTCTTTCTTTCTAGGCTAAATATTATGGGAGTTCATTTTCTATTCAGGCTCTCTGGTTTGAAGGTCTGTTTCCCTTACCTCTCTGTATCTTTGGCTCCCTCTGTTCCATGGACCACTATGGTCTGTTTAGCTTTCCACCACATCTCCACCTTCCTACCCTCTTGGATCTGTCTACTTCTCTACTGTTAGTTGTGGAGCTTCTTATGTCACTCTTTGGGTCATTTTCTGGGTTATTACACTGATGTGAGTGTTATCTAGATATATCTGGGATGAGGTGAGTTTAGGGTCCTCTTACTCCATCTTACCAGCCTCCTAACAAATTTTTTTTTCTCTCATAGCTATATCTTGAACTGAGATTAAAAGACATGTCAATAGAAGATATTCACAAATGGGGCACCTGGGTGTCTCAGTTGGTTAAGCAACTGCCTTCAGCTCAGATCGTGATCCCAGGGTCCTGGGATCGAGTCCCACATCGGGCTCCCTACTCAGTGGGGAGCCTGCTTCTCCCTCTCCCTCTGCCTGCTGCTCTGCTTACTTGTATACTCTCTCTCTCTCTCTGTGTGTGTGTCAAATAAATAAATAAAATCTTTTAAAAAAAGATATTCACAAATGATATATATGATAAGGGGTTAATATCCAAAATATGTAAAGAATTTATAGAACTTAATACACAGAAAACAAATAATCCAATTAAAAAGTGAGCAGAGGATCTGAATAAACATTTTTCCAAAGACATAAAAGTGGCCAATAGACACAAAAAAAGATGCTCAACATCACTAATCACCAGAGAAATACAAATCAAAACCACCTCACACCTATCAGAATGACTAGAATCAGAAAGACAAGAAATAACCAGGGTAAAAAAAAAGGATATAGAGAAAAATGAACCCTCATACATAGTTGCTGAAAATGTAAATTGGTGCAGATACTGTAGAAAACAACATGGAGGTTCTTCAAAAAATTCAAAATAGATCTACCATATTTCTACTATTGGATATTTCCCCCCAAAATGAAAACACTAATTCAAGAAGATATGTGCAACCCTCCATTTACTGCAACATCATTTACTAACCAAGATACAGAAGCAACCCAAGTGTCCATTGATAGATGAATGGATAAATCAGTGGTATTTGTATATACAGTGGACTACTATTGAGCCATAAAGAGGATCAGATCATGCCATTTGTGACAACATGTACAGACCGAAAGGGTATTATTCTAAGTGAAATAAGTCATACAGAAAAAGACAAATACCATATGATTTCACTTATATGTGGAATCTAAAAAACAAGACAAAGAAACAAACAAAAAGCAGAAACCAACCTATAAATGCACAGAACTACAAATGGTTACCAGAGGGGAAGGGAATGGGGAGATGGATAAAATCACTGAAGGGGTGTGAGAGATACACATATACAGTTATGGAATAAATAAGTCATGGGGATAAAAGGTACAGTATAATGAATATAGTAAATGGCATTGTAATTACATTATATACCAACAGATGGTAACTACACTTGTGATGAGCATAGCATTATGTAGAGATTTGTCAAATCACTACTTTGTACACCTGAAACTAACATAACATTGTAAGTTAACTATAGTTTAAAAAGAAAGACATGCTAATGATGATTCTTAAAGGGTCCCTGTCTAATTTCCTAGAGGTTTAGGACCCTACTGTACTCTATTCTACTCTACTGCCACTTTAAACCATTTCATACTCCATCCCATTCTTTTTTTTTTTTAATATACATCATTAACCAGGCTCTTTTTTTTAAAGATTTTATTTATTTATTTATTTGAGAGAGAGGCAGTGAGAGAGCATGAGCGAGGAGAAGGTCAGAGGGAGAAGCAGACTCCCCGTGGAGCCGGGAGCCTGATGCGGGACTCGATCCCAGGTCTCCGGGATCATGACCTGAGCCGAAGGCAGTCGTCCAACCAACTGAGCCACCCAGGCGTCCCCTCCATCCCATTCTTACTGAGTGGAGTGAGGGTCACCAAGAGATTGACCCAATACTGACTGCTGGCCTGCTGGGATCTTAGAAGGTTAGTGCTAGATTCCTCTTGGCTGTGTTTCAGAAAACTGTCAGCCTCTTTTCTTCCTTCGTGGTTCCCATGTCAGGCAAGGACTATCACCCACCCACCTTCTGGTTCCCAAAGTTCACCTATCAATGTACTTGCTCCTGGAATCCTTACTACTGGGCAGATCTAACTCTATCTCTCTGTCTCAAGTCCCCATCATGTTTCTTTCCTCCGTGGTTAACCAACAGATATACAACTGGGTCTGAAACACAGCCAAATAGAGCTCTCATGGGAGAGTTTGGTGCAAATGCCCAGCAAATAGCTCTAAAAGGGCTTATATGCTGCCTAGAGGTATAAGATACAGAAATCCTATAAATATTTGAAAATAAGTATTGTGAGAGCCCTAGTCTATCCTTAGAGGCTGGAAATTCTGAATGTCCTCAGAGAACTGCAGGTTTACTTGATAGATGCTTAGGAAACTAGTTTCATGAATCCTGGATTGTTGAATACTAGCCCTGCTTATGTTGGAAAAGCATGACTGGTTTGCAGACTGTTGGGGACAAATGCCTTGTTTTTCTTCTGGCTTGGCTTTAAATAGAGAGTGGGAGGTTGGGCAGGGACAGAGGGGGAGTAGAGCTAGAACAGGCATTGTTATGCAGGGTTGTGGATGCCCCTGCATGCAGTCTGAAACAAAAACCAAAACCCCATTTGGCAAACAGCTTTTAGGATGAGTCACTAGGAGGAAAGTGGGGCTGGGTGTCCACCCTTTGTACTGCCTGCGATCAGGGCAAATATTTAAATGGTTGGGAAAGTAAAGTGGGTGGGAAATAATATGAGGGAGAGAGATAGAGGACTTGCAGGCCTCATTAACTTTAAAGGAAGAAAAAAAGGAGAGCTTTTTTAAAATATTATTAATTTTAACCAGGGAAATTAACTTCCTTAATTTTTCAAAGCCCTTAGGAACCCAGGGGTTTGGATGTTATAAGAAGCCTAAGTTGGACACTCCAACTCAGTGTTTCTCATTATTTCTTTACTATATATTAGAATCACCTGGGGAGTAAAAATCCCAATATTCCCTTTTGCTCTCTAGACCAATTACATCTGTATCCATGGGAGTGGGGCCCAGGTGTCAGTAGGTTCTAAAGTATCCCAGGAAATTCCAATGTCACAACTGGGTTTGAGAACTACTGCTTAAAGTAAAACTGGACAAATGATTCCTATGTGGTAAGACTTGTACCAGGTATAAAATGCACAAAGAGTGACAAGAAGTCAGAATCTTAATGAAAAAGAAAACAACATTGCAAAATGCAACCTGTTTTCCTTCTGACAATTTGTTCAATTTTGTTTAATATTTTAGGCACTTTCAAATTAAAAATAATGAGACTGTTTTGTGTTCATATTATCCTTGGCATATAATACAGATGAAGCCACCTCTTTGTTTTGTACTCCTAGACCTACCCTGTCAGCTTCTGTTTTCTATATCTAATCTATTAAAATAAAAGAAGAAAATGAAACCTAAGTTCCCAAGTGGCTTTCTATCTTGCTATTAGGTCTTATCATGAAATATATTAGTTTTGGTGGATTCTGTATTAAAAATAATAGAACATTTCCTTCCAATACTTCTCTTCATGATTCTGAAAATTTGTCTTAGAACTGAAATAAGAAATTTGATACGTTGTTCTGGAAATAACTCCACTATTCAGTAGGATTTTGTTCCACAATAACTCCTAATGACAAAATAACAACAACAAAAATCTTTGGTTTCCTTCAAGAGGATGCTGCATATATGGAGCATGGTTCTTCTGATACCTATTTCTTTATTCAAATGTATCCTGCCACATTACTGAATTGCTGTATGAGTTCCAGTAGTTTGAGAGTGGAGTCTTTTGGGTTTTCCATATGAAGTATCATGTCATCTGCAAAGAGAAAGAGTTTGACTTCTTCTTTGCCAATTTGAATACCTTTTATTTCTTTTCGTTGTCTGCTGTTGCTAGGACTTCTAATACTACACTGAATAACAGTGGTGAGAGTGGACATCCTTGTGTTCCTGATCTCAGAGGGAAGGCTATCAACTTTTCCCCATTGAGAATGATATTCACTGTGGGTTTTTCATAGATAGATTTTATGAAGTTGAGAAATGTTCCCTCTATCCCTATACTTTGAAGTGTTTTAATCAGAAACATCCAGATGCTGTATCTTGTCAAATGCTTTTTCTGCATCAATTGAGAGGACCATATGGTTATTCTCTCTTCTCTTACTGATTTGTTCTATCACATTGTTTGATTTGAGACTGTTGAGCCACCCTTGCATCCCAGGGTTAAATCCCACCTGGTCATGGTGGATAATCTTTTTAAGGTACAGTTGGATCCTATTAGCTAGGATCTTGTTGAGAATCAAGTGTAATCTAATCTCAGTAGGGTCTAGGCTGAGCCTATGGCTTAATTCAGGGGTATTTTTATTATTATCCATATCATACAAACCTAGCTGAAAAGTCTGTTATTCTTCCTTTGAAGCAAAATTAAAACAAACATCACAACTTATATCTTATATAACTTATCATTATAAAAAATGATGGTAATGATCCACTTTAGCCTATCCTTATCCCGGTTGAAAAAAATTTTAGTATTAACTGGTCAATAAGAAATTATAGCATGACTCAAATATTGGATATTGTAGTAGAACCCCTGATTTTGTGATAGCAGTGCTTCTATATCTACTGCATTTCTAACTCATCTATACCTATATCTTTCTATATATTATAATATATGTTTGCATTTTGTAAATACAATTTTTCTCTTCTATTGGCATGGAAGGTATATTTTTATATTCATTTCTTAAAATTTAAAAATGCATCATTAACAAAGACTAAACTTAATATCTCCTCTATAATGAGTATTTTAACTACATTCAAGCCCTCACTTTTTTAAATAATTTTATTTTTTTTATAAACATATAATGTATTATTAGGCCCAGGGGTGCAGGTCTATGAATCGTCAGGTTTACACACTTCACAGCACTCACCATAGCACATACCCTCCCCAATGTCCATAACCCCGCCACCCTCTCCCTACCCCCCTCCACCCGGCCACCCTCAGTTTGTTTTGTGAGATTAAGAGTCACTTATGGTTTGTCTCCCTCCCGATCCCATCTTGTTTCATTTATTCTTTTCCTACCCCCCAAACCCCCCACATTGCATCTCCACTTCCTCATATCAGTCAAGCCCTCTCTTCTTACATATTTTCTCCGGTGTCTTAGTTTTATCTTGTTGTTAATCCCAAAGTTAGATATTAATTGGTTTTGTATTATTACATTTAATTTTTTTTATTTGATATCAACATTATCCATGTAGAATGAATTAGAGTCTAAAAAACCTATAAGGTTCTTGGGAAAAATAGCTGGGCCATGTCCTATTCTTCCCCAACATTTTCTGAGGCCAAAAGAGACTACTTTCAGTGTTGTTAAATAATTCTTTTGGTTTTATCTCCATATTTCTTTTTTTTTTTAACTTCATTTCTTTTCAGCGTAACAGAATTCATAGTTTTACACCACACCCAGTGCTCCATGCAATGCGTGCCCTCCATAATACCCACCACCTGGCTCCCCCAACCTCCCACCCTCTGCCCCTTCAAAACCCTCAGGTTGTTTTTCAGAGTCCATAGTCTCTCATGGTTCATCTCCCCCCCAATTTCCCTCAACTCCCTTCTCCTCTCCATCTCCCCATGTCCTCCGTGTTCTTTGCTATGCTCCGCAAATAAGTGAAACCATATGATAATTGACTCTCTCTGCTTGACTTTTTTCACTCAGCATAATCTCTTCCAGTCCCGTCCATGTTGCTACAAAAGTTGGGTATTCATCCTTTCTGATGGAGGCATAATACTCCATAGTGTATATGGACCACATCTTCCTTATCCATTCGTCTGTTGAAGGGCATCTTGGTTCTTTCCACAGTTTGGCGACCGTGGCCATTACTGCTATAAACATTGGGGTACAGGTGGCCCTTCTTTTCACCACATCTATATCTTTGGGGGTAAATACCCAGTAGCGCAATTGCAGGGTCATAGGGAAGCTCTATTTTTAACTTCCTGAGGAATCTCCACACTGTTCTCCAGAGTGGCTACACCAACTTGCATTCCCACCAACAGTGTAAGAGGGTTCCCCTTTCTCCACATCCTCTCCAACACACGTTGTTTCCTGTCTTGCTAATTTTGGCCATTCTAACTGGTGTGAGGTGGTATCTCAATGTGGTTTTAATTTGAATCTCCCTGATGGCTAGTGATGATGA
>PISX010012971.1:0-58552 GCA_004024625.1 Mellivora capensis
TGAATTTTTCTTCTGTTGGGCATTCCTCCTCCTAGTCATTTTGGTGAGAGTTGGCTGAATGGTTGTAGCTGGATGTATCGACCTTGGTGCAGTGAAGGTGCACCCTGGAATGCTTCTGAGCAATCAAGAGTCCCCACCCAAATGAAAGAAAAAAAGAAAGAGAGAAGGCAGAAAAAGAGAGAAAGAGAGAGAGAGAGAGAGAGAGAGAGAGGAAAAAGAAAGAAGGATAAAAGAGAAGGCTCAGCCCAAATGGGCCCCAAGGTGAGGTTTGTGAAGTATACAAATAAAAACAGACAAACAAAAAAGACTAATAAAAGTATATGACAAGAGAAGAAAAAAATATATACATATATATGTAGAAGCAAAACAAAGAAACAAACAGACAAACAAAAAAAAAGAACCTCGTCAAAAAGAACCCTAAATATAAGATTTATAGACTACCAGGACAAACACAAGTATACAAAAATACTGGTAGGAGAAAAAGATGGGAGAGTGGTTGTAAATTCTCACTGTGGGTGAGGAAGGATATTTTGCTTCTTCCTGGATGTATCTTGGTATCTTTTTTAAAGGATACAACTTTCCTAAGATATCAGGGGATTAAAAATTGGTTTACCTATAGGGGTAGCATTGATTGGGGAAAGGGGATTACCTTGAATTTTAACTCTATATGAATATTAGCAAATAAAAGTAAAGAAAAGAATGATCTAAACTAAAGTGAAATTTAAAAAAATAAAAGAATAAAAAAATAGAAAAGCAGAAGAAAAACATGGGTATATGTTTTAAAAAGTTCAGGTTAAAAGGTTATTATGGAATTTGATGTACTGGACATCTCACTGTGATGGTAAATAGGCTAAAAAAAGTCTATATAAAAAAATCAAAAAGATTAAAAAAATTAAAAAATGAACCAGAATAGTGGGAACGAATTAAAAGTTAAACGTATCTATGAAGTAGCAGTGATTGTTGTCTTCTCGGGGGGTTGGCTTTCTGGGGGAGGGGCCTGCCGCGTGGGTTTTCAGGCGGTGTTTCCTGAGTTAAGTCCTCCTGCCCCCCTCCAGGGGGTGGGCTCTGAGGAAACCGGGCCTTCAGGCTTTTGTTCTCTGGAGGTTTTTATGTCTGTTCCTTTGTTTTCTCTCCCCTTGGCAGCTCCCGGTAGTTCTTGGAGGTTTAGAGGAAAGCAAACTGCACCCAGACCTCCCTCCCAGAGAGAAGCCCCAGTCCGTTCCCCTCTGGGTGCTGCAGAGCAGGTTCCCAGCCGCGATCTCTGGGTACACCTGTGTGTCCTGCTTGTACTCAAAACCACAAGCGGCAGCTGTCTGGGCAGCTCCAGACCGCCAGAGAGGTTCCAAGCAGGGAAGGCACACAGAGATTTTCCCGCTGGCCCGGGGAAGGCACACAGAGATTTTCCCGCTGTCCCGAGCTGAGAGCGATCAGACTTTCTGGGTCCTAGAGCCCCCGCTGGTGCCCGCGCGCCTCTCTCAGGGGAGGGGGTGGAGCGCGTCTCAGGCTGTGCTAGCGCGGCACAGCACACAGGTGGGGACTGCAAAAGTCTGTTTCTGCTCCGGGAGGGTCCCAGCCCCTGCCACACGCCAAGCGCCCTTAGGAGGTCTCCTGGCAGCTCAGCGACCAGGACCTGGTTTCTCTGCTGTACTCTCTCTGGCTCAGCGCCAGCGTTGTCTGTCCTCCTTGGGGGACTTAAGCCCCTGTCCCTAACAGTTCCACTTCCCACAATTTCACCCTGCGATCTTTTCTCTTTTTGAGTGCTTTTTATCGGTCTTCAAGTTAATGCTGGTCCCCAGACACAGGGCACTCTCGTATTGGGGTGTTACTTCCCAATGCGTCTCCTCTGGTGGCCCCTCCCCCTTTTGTTTATCTTCAGATCCCAGTCGGGTGTTTCCGCTCCGCTTTACCTGCCCACTGGTGTCCTCTGTCCCCGTAGAGATCCTGACGTCCCACTGGCATCTTCTGCCCCCGTAGAGATCCTGACGAGTAGAATTCTGATCTCAGGCTGATTTCATGAGTGATCGGAGTTCCTTGGTAGGTCATCAGCTCACTTTAGGGGACAGGTTGAACCGGCGCCGCCTCCTAGTTCCCTGCCATCTTGTCTCCCCCCTCAGTTGTTTTATTAGTAGCAAATTAAATATCTGTTCCCCTTGATCTTGTCCAGTCACACAAGCTACTAAAGGCAAATTCCCTCAACCTGGTGTGCTGACTTCATACATCACTCCTCCTGTAGCACCAACACCCATAAATGTTAAATATGCTCTTAGGGTAGAAATTATCTGATGGCGAAAAAAGGAAGAAGGCAAGGGAAAAAAGAAGAATACCCATGGACAGGCTTTAAAATAAGTATTTTACAAATACTTATTTACCCTGTGTTACAGTTTCCTATGTACGTAGCATTTTGTAATAGAGGATATAAATTCAGTAACATGTACATTTTACTCTATGGAAAACTTTGCAAGATCTTTTTCTCCTTCAACAAACATTTTAATACTTATTTATATCTTAAATGCATTTTGTCATCCCTGATCTTTAACTTGCCACTTTCCAAGTTATTCCACTTTAAGCTTTTTTATGCAACTATTTCCTACTCAGAAGGTTTTTATGAATTGATACGTCTCTGTTATCATATTAGTCAAGAATTTATCTGAAATTCAAAACCAAATATACATTCCAAACTCCACAGGAAAAAATAAGAGTAATGACTAATTTTAAGAGCATTGTATTTTCAAAGCCACATATTAGCGAATTAATAAAAGATGGTTGCATACATTTAAATATGAAAATGTTTCCAAATTGTCTCCATACTTATATTTATTTTTTGTAAAGTTTTTTTAAAATTTATTTGACAGAGATCACAAGTAGGCAGAGAGGCAGGTAGAGAGGGGGAAGCAGGCTCCCTGCTGAGCAGAGAGAGCCCAAGGCGGGGCTCGATCCCAGGACCCTGAGATCACGACTGAGCCAAAGGCAGAGGCTTTAAACACTGAGCCACCCAGGCGCCCCTATCTCTATACTTTTAAATCTCAAGATGTTTCTGACTTATCTCTGTCTCTATGAGTCAGAGGAAATCTTTGAAAATTTTGTTAAGCTGTCTGCGAATATCAGGTGTGTGGCAAAATACACAGTCCAGATATTAGAAAAGCCATGATTTCATTCTTTTCTATAGTGAGGATTCAGTTATTAATGCAGTGTAATTGTTTAGGTTTTTTTTTTTTGGTTTAGTAATTTTAAGTTTTTCTGTAAAGCTAAATTAATAAATCAGAAGAAACCTTTGTCATAGTAAGAGTATCAATTTTGAGTTCGGAAAACATTGGTCACTGATCAAGAGGGATACTGTGTAGATGTACTTGCGTATGGGGTTGTCTGGAGACCTGACTTTCTATTTTTTTTCTTCCCCTGCCAGCTGAGGGAGCCTGTGGAGGGACCCTGCGGGGAACCAGCAGCACCATCTCCAGCCCCCACTTCCCCTCAGAATATGGGAACAATGCCGACTGCACCTGGACCATCCTGGCCGAGCCAGGGGACACCATTGCCTTAGTCTTCACCGACTTTCAACTAGAGGAAGGGTACGACTTCTTAGAGATCAGTGGAACAGAAGCACCATCCATATGGTAAGTTCTGGGGAAGAAATGTCTTTTCCCCAGATGCAACAACAGGTTTTATAAGATGGCTTTCTTTGGACATTCATTGGCAAACGTAAGTGGTTCTTTTCTTGCTTTGCTATTTGGACCACTAACAAGATCATCTATATTGTAACTGATCTCAAAGTGTCCAAGATGTCTTAGGGCTGGTCTTTGGAGCTGGAGAAGTTATCTGCACACGGGCAAGGGTACTTAACATGCCCTCGTTTGAGACTCTTGTAAAGCAACCCAGAGATGGTAACTAAGTCAGCTAAGTTGGTTTTTTTGGATTTGTTCTGGAGCTGAGTCAATGTAAGCAGATATTTTTAGACGATGGCCATTTGGAAATGTCATGTTACCAATCGTGTGTCTGCTGTGCTGCAGACAGAGGAGAGCATATTAATTTTCCTTCCTGAAGATGCTGCACCTGGGAGGGTCAGAGGCAAACCATAAATACTGATCCAACAGATATAAAATTAGTCGACTGAGGATCACTTCTCTGGCGTGTGTGCTAGTGGAGACAGAAGAAAAGTGAGTCTAATCAATGACAGTGGATTTAGGTCCAGGTCTGGGTTACAAAAACCGTGTTAGTTGTGTCCGTAAGTGCAGTGGAAGAGGGGAAATTCAGAGAATAGATGTTTGAAGACTTTGTCTCAAATTCAGTTATTTGTTGTGAATTGAATTGGCTTTAATTATTTCATTCCTTAGTGTTTTAAAAATTCTACTAATTCTCTACTTCAGATCTGGAGCGGTGAGCTAACTTGAATATATGGGTATTTATCGAGGGTGTAATTCAGAGGAGATGTTGGCCATACATGCCGTGGTAGAGGAGAATATGAAATGAGTGATCGTGAATATTTTGATGGGTCAAAGTTTGCTTTTCAGGATAAAGGCTAAAGTATGAAAAAAAAATCAACCATGAAACATGTTATAAAATTAGACCATCTGTTTTAAACCAGTTGTTGAAATGGAAATTGACTTTCTGAGGCTCAAGACCCAAAGCAGAGGTTCATATTAATGGATGAAACATTTTCCGTACTTTAGTTATGCCATGATTACATCAGACGTTCCTTCAAGAGAAACATAGTCACAGCCTCTCTGAGCTTTGTTTACATTTGATTCATCTGAAACGATACTCTAAAGCTGAACAAATTACCTGTTTGTTTGTTTTGTGTTACACAGTTTTTACTGCTCAAGAATGTGTTGATCGTATCTGACTCACTTTGTGTAACATCCGAGTTAGTGGAAACAAGTTGTGAACCTAAAGCTGGATTCCCTGGGTTCTCCTCCGAGCTCGGCCAAGTTCTGCCTTGTGACCTTGGACAGATCACATAATGGTTTATATGACATGGGGGCCTATTAAATCAACTTTTGAGCTCATTCATTAAATATCTATTAATTCCATATTCTCCATCCATCATTTTAAGAGATTCAGTGATTTAAAAATTTTAAATTGCATTGTTTTGGTTTTCAGAAATTCATTGCAATATAAAATATATGGTGAGTGATTCTCAGAAACTATGTGATTAGTGGAAAAGGTCTTATTTATGAGAGATTCTAGAGATCATGGGCATGGGCCACCCGTCCTGCTGCTAAGATGTGAGGCCAGGAAAGAGAGGAGAAAAGTGAGGTGTCTTTGACAATGATTTTAGAACTCATGGTTGGGACAGCTGTTGCCAAACAGACTTCGTTTATGTAAGGGAGGAAACGTGAAGGTGCAGAAGTCCATACCCAGGTCTGAAACAAAAACAGGGCATGTGAAATCAGAAGGAGGCACAACTCTCCACAAGAGCTTCTGGCTCATGCAAACTCATTGTGACTGAGAGGCAAAAGCGTTCAGTTCATTTGTTTTCATAAAATATGGCAGCAGGAGCTGGAGGATGTTATGACTCATTGCTCATTTCTTCTTTGCTTATCCCTACTGATTTCTCTCTCACTCTCTCGTCTCTCTCTGTGTGTTCCCCGGCTACTTGTCCTAGCCACTTCCATATCAGACTCAGAAAAGTGTGTGTGGATGGGGTCAGAGGAGAACTAAAATTGAATTCTGTCTGAAATGTCAGATGGGGCCACCGATTCCTGTGGCTCCTGATAGCAACAATTCCAAATCGTTGTCGGAGTGAGAATTGGCGTGGTGGCCAGGAGATTGGCCTGTCTTTTGGTGTCCGGATTCGGCCTAGAAAGCATTTTCTAGCTCTCTGAAATATATCTAGGTATTTGCCAGGGCACCAAGATTGATGATCTGTGTACAAATTGGGGACAAATAAATACATAAACAAATAATCGGCAGTCGTTGGGAAAGTTCTTGGTGGGAACTTGGACCCAGTCTGTGTTCCTTCTGGTCCAACAAATGGGGTGGCCCATTGGCTCAACATGCTTTCTCTCAGTGGCTGTTGTTAAAGTTGTATTCATAACTGTATTCACATGATGATTTGTACTGTCCTAGGAGCTCGGCAGAAAAGTCCTGGGTGGTACTTGTTAGTATTCTCTAGCTTTGATGGATGAAGGAGCTGAGAGCAGAGCTCAAGCTTAAGCCCTCTGACTCCAAATTACATTTCCTCCTCACTCCACTGCAACCCCTGTAATAGGACAACGTGGGTCTGGACTCAGTGCTGTTTTGCAGAATTACCTTTTCTCTCTGTCGGGACCTTAGCTTGTATCCTAAAGCCTTGAACAGGTTACTACCACAGGGGGCAAGAACCAACTGAGAAGCACGTTCACACTCGTGCTGCGTCAATAGAGAGCACAGACAGAACGTTCTGGGGTGACATTTGGTGTTTATCATAATTATAAACGGACTATCCTGGCATGGCCTTGGGACCGCTCTTCAACGGAGCTCTCATCTTTCAATTACTCCTCAGTGGAGGCTACAGGGGAGAACATGGGTTTCCTGAAGCACTACTGAAACAGAGGAACGCATTAGGAATACAAAAGAGCCACTTGAAGTACCCTTTTAAGATTGATACAAATGCATAATATGGCTTATCCCAAAAAAAGACTATTAGTTTACTATAATTTTGGACTGAGAGTCTCTGAAATGTTTAATGGTTCAGACTGGCATATTTAGAAGATGTATTATCTCTCCCATTGAAGGAAGATCCCAAGGACAGTGCAGGTGTGTGCGCCCCCCTCGAGTGCAAGGTCACGGAGCAGAGACAGTTGGTCAGTGTGGAAGGCTGAGTGCGCAGTGCACCAACACATATGATTTTCCAATCATCTGTTTTTAAAAGACATAAAATACTAGCAAGGGCACTCTCAGAAGAAGCTGCTTGGAAAATGGTTAAGAACAATAATAGGATTAGCCTTATTTTCATTGAATTTGGAGTGAAATTACCAACTCAGCTGTGTTTTATGTAAGGGTTGCCATGACTACCTTGGAGCAGTCTAAGTGTGGTGAATGATGTCATGGGCCACGATTATTCATATATTAAATGTGGAGGGTGTGAGATTCAAACCTCATCCACTATAGATATGTTAGATAAGCCTGATGATGATGATTATTATTATTTATTTTTTACTAGTCAGAGTCTAATTCTACACAGGTTCATTTTTTATCAATATGCTACTTTATCAGAGAGCTGCCATTTCTAATTCTCTTTGCAACATGGTCTAGTCATTTTGATTTTTCTTCCAATTACAAACGTGGTTAGCAGCAAAGCTTGCCAAGTATTCTTTCTTTCTGAAGTGATTCGAAGGCATAGCGTATAGCTCCTAACTCTGGAAATACCAAGAAGAAAGAAAATGGATTTTATTTCTGAGTTAACCTATGGCGGTTTCTAAATTAGGACGTGGTGGTTAAAGGCACTAGGGACAGATCGTCTTGCCAGGACACAACTAAGGGAGCCTTTACTATCTTTCAAGTAGGCACGCATGTAATGAGAGTAATTTATGCGTCCCCATGTATGACAGGTAAAGCGTGTAAGGTAGAGAAGGAAAGGAAGGAAAGAAGAGTAAACCCATTTAGGGAGCATCCCCAGACCTGGTAAATGCATCCGTTCCTCCAGAATCTGCAATGACTGAGCCACAGGACATCAAAATAAAACCCATGTGCCTTCACGTGTATTTCGAGCCTTGCTGTAGCACGTGCAGCCTGCCCTGCGTCCCACCATGCCCCCCCACCCCTGCATCCTGCAGTTTGCCTCTCCCAACACATCTCCCACACATTTGTGTCCCTGGCCCATGTGCTCAGGTACACACGTCCACATGGAAATCCCGCACCAGCGCACGAATCCACATTCAATTAATGTAGTGCTTAGAGCACCCCTTGGATGGCCTCCCCGCAACGGAGTCCCAGCACTGGACCAGTTCATGTCCTCGGAGATAAGGCGAGGCTGCTTCTGGGCTGCTTTGGGTTAGACCTGCCTCATTCTATCACTAGAACATCTCTTACTTTAGGATTCTTTTAAGGTTTCGGTCCAATTATTCACTAACCAGTGTATCTCTATGCTTTTGCCTATCTGATTTGTGCGAGATTAGTCTTGAGGGGACCAAAAATAGTTTTGTAACTGCACTTTATTTTGTTCCCATTAACAACGCATAATCTCACTATTAAATCAATCTAATCAGTGACTTGCTGAAGCCAAAACAGAACTTCAAAGACACTGGAGCCGCTGAGTGAGCTTCAAAGAACCCTAGAAGGGTCAATTAACACCTGCAATGTTTACCCAACTTGTCATTTAATTGAGAAGTGATTTGGTGCATATTTAATTGCTAATGAGAAGGATTATGGAACTACACAGAGTGACATTCCCTGGAAGGCACTTCCCACTCCCCTGCCCAAGGTAGAAGAAAAGGAAGGACCCTTCCCCTCTCTCCTTATTTTGTTTTTTAACTGTTCATTTTTAAATCATTTCACAGAGCATTTGTAAAGCTAGCTCCGAGGGTTGTTGTATACCCTGAGCCAGCCTCCTCCGACACTAACGTCTTACAAAACCCTAGTATAATTATAAGAAATTCGTTCTGGTACAAGGCATAACTAATGTACAGAACCAATTTGAGTTCTTCTGGCCATCCCGCTGGTGTCTTCGTCCTGCTCTTGAAGTCGGCCCAGGGAGCTACCTGGCACTGGGCTCTGCCTCTTCTGCTTCCTCCAGCCTGTGACTGTTTACAGTTTCTCTTTGTTTCCTTGACCTCCCTCATGCCAGCAATTCGTGCTGGTAACATTATTTGGAAAGTCCGTGGCATCCTTCAGGAAGACGGAGACTACAGAGCAATGCCCCATTATAGCCTGTTGAAATAATTGGGTTTCTCTTGTGTTTTGCATTTTAAAGTTAAATTCAGGAATCCTATTCTACAAAGATATTGTAATATATACATTTCAGCATTTTTATGGAAGCCAGCATAACATAAATAAGAAGCAAATATCGTGTGCATACATAGATATATATGTGAATTTCTGTGTATTGTTTGTGTGTGTATATATACATATGTACATATGTTTGTGTATATATACACACAAACACAATACACAGAAATCCACGTGTGTGTGTATGTATACACAAACATACATTCACACACATATAATATGAATTTCTTCCTGATCTTCTACACACTGGCTAGGAGTCTAAGGACATAAATAACATGCTATCATTTTAGTCTTCTTCCTAAACTTTTTTCTAATCAAAATATGTATTCGAGTAATGTATTTTTATAAGTACTACACAGAATGATAATATGCACTGATTATTTGCAAGTGCAAACAGAATCCACTTAGAATTGCTACCATCTTCATTTTAGAGCTGAGAAAACCAAGCCCAGTGGAGTTCAGTATCTTCCCGTACAGCTGTTGGGAGCAGGAGTGGGGATTTAAGGAGAGAGAGTCCCAAGCCATATTTCTTCCTTTATTTAGATATGTCAAGGTGGTACTTCCTTACTGACTTTAAGCCAGGAAGATAAAAGCAGTATGCTTGTACTCCAAGACCAGCGCATCTCTGTGGAGCACAAGGGAGGTGTGAGGCTGCTTCAAGTCCACAGTTGGCCCTGTTACTTTGTGCTGTGGTCACCATGAACTATGCTTCTGAAGGTTCATTTTTGTGTGTGTTAAATAAATACATCTTAATGTACTTACCTGTTATATATACTTTTGGGTATCAATATAATTGTGGATAATAAGGCTTCTAACATGTGACCTAAATGACAGGTCTGAAGTTATCCTAAAGATATGGCCCAACAGTATAAATATTAAGGCTTCTCTTTGATTCCTTAAAGTGGCAGGTGGGGGGGGGGGGAAGTAAAGGCTCACATCATACCAAGCCCGTGTTACCATCATCCCAAAACTCAAAAGGGTAATAAAGGAAAATATATTTCATAACAGCAATTTGCACAAAATGAAGAATTTCTAACTTGATCATGATATTCTTCTGCCTGTATCATCCAAACGATATTTATCTTTCCTGAGCCTGGGGGAGCTCCCTCCACAAAGCCTTTGGTGAAACTCATTTTCACCCCATCCCTCCCATCTGCAGCCAGCTGCCCTGGATACTAGAGCAGCAAAGGAGTCTTTGGAAATAATGTTGCTGAGTTAATGAGCAAAGTTGGCAGGCTGTGTTTGCACAGGTTCCAGGCAGGAGGTGAAGATGCACCTTCTGAAGGGAACGCTCAGGGGTCTTGGACGCTGGGATCCACCGTGAGGAGAAAAGCAGGAGGCGCATTCCGACGGGGCCATAGGAAGCTCCTGCCTTATTTTCAGTCCTCCAGCCGTGGGGTCGGGATTCAGGAGCAGGCACATGCACTGGAGGTGAGGGGTTTCAAGCCGGGCACTCTCCTCCCACGTATAACACATTCATCACGCACCCTGTCACCACTTCTCTGTCCCGAATTAGTTCTGACTTGGCTATTGTCTCACCCATCTGAAGGATCATCCTCCTAGTTGGTCTTTGGTAGCTTTCACTGTGGCTGAAGTCAGGATACAGATTTTCAGAAGACAAAGATTGAGGAAGTTAAAAAATTACCCATTTTAATTAATATTTTGAATACAGATAATTTATATAGTTTATTGAATGGTGGTAATCATGGATAAAAGGCAATATTCTCTCCTAGGACTGCATGCACAATGACCAGACTAAGGGTTAACAAAAAAGAGAAAAATAAAACGTTTCTCTTCCCTGAAGCTGGAAGCCATTGGGAAAATGGATCATGAGCCCAGGAAGAGTCCCAGAGTGATGTTTCTGTGTCACAATCAGGGCCCATACCACATCACAGAACCCGAGACTTTGTCCTAATATGGCTTTCGTTATGGGAAACCCCAACCCCGTGACCTCACTTTATTGAAAAATACATTTCCTATTAATTGTTTATGTCAAAGGTAATGGGAAAACTTTGCCCTTCTAGAGGTTTGCATTCATTTTGCAAAATACATGTTTGTTTGTTTTTTTGTAGTCACAAGTCTGTCTTTCTGTATGCAGTCTTTTGTCTAGGAAACCAAAGCAGCACAATTAAATTAATGTTTTTAAATAAATAAATTTGCCTTTTAAAAGCACACTGCCTTTCACAGGGGCCATTGTGCCCATTCTGTTTTACTAATTCTCCGATAATCCTTGCAGACTTTCAGTGACTAGCCCAACCTGGTCAATTTGTACCTCATGGTGTTCCAGCTATACATTTGGATATCTCCCTTTACAGTTTCTCTCAAAACCCTGAATATCTAGTTTTTCTCTTCTTAAAATAGAGTCTGTATAATTTCATGGAGGACTGGTTAGGAGAATAAGGTAATTTTGTGCAATTCAATACTTCTCCAACAAATGTGACCTTTTACTGGTGAGGATTCATCCTACGGGTACTTGCCATGCCAGCCTGATAACCCTTTCAGCGAACAGTTGCTGGAAATGTTAACATTTCCCATCTTTTGACTTTAATAAATAAAAGCACCCAAGTTACTCTGATTTGAAACCCTTTAGGGAATTATAGCATCAATTCTTTTTTTTAAATTATTTTTTATAAACATATAATGTATTATTAGCCCCAGAGGTACGGGTCTGTGAATCGCCAGGTTTACACACTTCACAGCACATACCCTCCCCAATGTCCATAACCCCACAACCCTCTCCCAACCCTCCACCCCCCGGTAACCCTCAGTTTGTCTTCTGAGATTAAGAGTCTCTGATGGTTTGTTTTCCTCCCGATCCCATCTTGTTTCATTTATTCTTTTCTTACCCCCAAAACCCCCACATTACATCTCCACTTCCTCATATCAGGGAGATCATATAATTGTCTTTCTCCGATTGACTTACTTCGCTCAGCATGATACCCTCTAGTTCCATCCACGTCGTCGCAAATGGCAAGATTTCATTTCTTTTGATGGTATAGCATCAATTCTTAATAAAGATCTACATCTTGGAAGTTTTGATTTTCATGCATTGTAAATTGTAGCATAGCCAGAATACGAGAAATCTAATCCAACCACTTTATTGTATGGAACGGAAAGCTGCCTCCTAAAATAACAGGCGCCTGCCCTAAATGCGCAGTTGGGTGGTTAGGAGAGAAGCTAGGTCTTCTGTCTGCTCGCAGAGCTGGCTCTGCCTTCCTGTGAAGCTGGGGCCCTGGGGGTCTTCGCAGTTTTATCCTTTTCTTCCTATGAACAGGCAGGACAAAAGTCACCAAGACTGAGGACTCAGATCTCCTTGTAAATCAGACTCGGGCTCCGGTCCTGATCTCGCCACTTCCTGAGCTTGATGACCTAGAGCAGATTGGCTCTCTGCAATCCCACATCCCCATCTGTAAGATGAAAATGATCACGACAGGCTCTCAGAGGCTTGGTAAATGGAGCAAATGAGGGAATGTTTGTAAAGCCCTCAGAACAATGCGTACAGCAGACGGATTTCTAACTGCCTGTCTGTTGCTCCAAGAAAATATCCCATCCTCAAAAGTTCAGGTTTGTACCTTAGATCACAGCAACAATCTTCAGAACTGAAAATCTTGTTGTCGTTATTTTTTTAAAAACAGGTTAGTTTCTAACATTTTCTTCATTTAAAAAAGACTTTTTATGAAGTAAGTTGCAAATGTTTTAAATTAGAAAATCGCTCTTTCCTCTGTGATGGACTTTTAGAACCTGTGTCTTCTCTTTGCTACAAACCTGTGATACTAAAAGCCATAGTAATGATAATGCTTTCCAAGAAAAGTTAGAACCAAAATGCTGACTCCTCTTTGACTTTGGCAATGTATTTGACCTTAGTAAATCATTTTTTTTTTAATATTCAGGGATATCCGTATATACCCCATTCAGTTTCTTGGAAATCCCACTGATATATGTGTCCGGATCAGATATTGCTAATGGTATACAACTTAGTAAAAAACAAAACATGGGAACCATAGAATTCATACCACGGTGAAATGCTTCCATTTAGCAAATACTGTTTGAGTGCATAGCATGTGCCAGAGACTGTGATGGGTGTGAGTCTAGTACTTCTCAAATTTCAACATGTACCAGAATCCCCTGGAATCTTCTCAAAATGTAGATTGTGACTCAGTAGATTTGGGGTAGGTGAGATTCTTACTTTGTACCAAGCTCCCAGGGGTTGTAGATGCTGCTGTTCTGTGGACCAGAAAAGTAATTAGGGCGTAGAGTATGTGAACAATGCACAGTCGGCACTAAGAGAAGTAGAGTCAGAACAAATGAAATCAGCTGAGGAATAGACTTCACTGTATACCGTATCCTCAGAACTTATCATGTCACCGAAACTCTGTATCCTTTGACCAACATCTCTCTACTTCCCCCACCCCCAGAAACTCCCATTCTGTCTCTGCCTGTTATGGTTCAACCTTGTGTTCTGTTCTGTTTAGATTTCACTAGATATTGTCTTTCTCTGCCTGACATATTACTTAACCATGGTGCCCTCAGGGGCCATCCCTGTTGGTGCAAATGGCAGGATTTCCTTCTTTTTTTTTTTTTTTTAAGATTTTATTTATTTGACAGTCAGAGATCACAAGTAGGCAGAGAGGCAGGCAGAGAGAGAGGAGAAAGCAGGGCCCTTCCAGAGCAGAGAGCCCCATGCGGGGCTTGATGCCAGGACCCTGAGCCAAAGGCAGAGGCTTTAACCCACTGAGCCACCCAGGCGCCCCGGATTTCCTTCTTTTTTTACGGCTGGATAATATTCCATTGTACACATAAACCACATTTTTTTTTTAATCCACTCCTCTATTGATGCACACTTAGCTTGTCTTGGCTGTTGTGGATAATGGTGCAGCAGACATGGTGTGGGGGGTGGGTAATGGCTCTCTCCTCTGGATAATAGTTTCTCAGATTTCTGCTTTTGATATCTTCCTGGCCATTGTGACTTGAAGATCAGATAGGGGACAGTGCATTCGCCAAATGTATTCGACCAGGAAGCCTCTCTTTATGGAAAGGTGTAGGTTAACATGAAGGACCTGAATAAGGGTCTGCCTCTTGCCATGGAGCAGACACTGGCCTGACTTTAGCTCTGTAGGCATTTACCTTGCATTTTGCACTTAATCTGAGAGTGACTTGATTCAGCATACTGTTTCCCTTCACTATGGCTTCAGTCCATTTCCTCTGTCTAGAAAGGCTTCTCTTCTGTGCTGCCGGGAAAGCCCTAGTAATCCTTAATAGCTGAGCTCTTCTCGTCAAAAGGGATCTGGCCTTGGATGAAGAGAGGCGATAGGTTAACCATTGTGCCCTTTCCCTTGGAGTTGGGTGATTTCAGTTAGTTATTCAGAATCCCAGTTCTTGTTTCCTGACCATAAAATGAGGTTAATGATACTCATCTTGCTGGGTGAAGGTTAAAATATAGGTCAGGATCTAACACTGTACCTAGTACAGAGGTGCCTGATAAACTTTATCCATTAACGATCATCACGCTGTGTATGAAAAATGACAAATCAGCACTGGAGGTAACGAGATGTTGTCAGAGCTTGAGGATAGAGAAGCAATCCCCTAGTGAGGTCATTAAAGAATATGTCACAGAAAAAATAGTATTTGACATGTACCCTGAGAGTACAAAGGGTCTGGATAGGAAATGTATATGGGTATTTTAGGCATGGGATGTGTAAAATAAAAAGTACAGGTGTGGGGAAACACAAGACATATTTAGGTGATATGAAAGAAAGAAACCCATTGTTTTTGATGGAACAAAACCAAATAACTTCATTTTTGATGGCAAGTTCTATTTTTTGGTCGATAAAATGTCCTTTGTGTTCCTAAACTCTGCTGGTAGAAGGAAAATATCGCTTCAGGAAAACGAAGATGATTTTGGCATGTTGCATGGATTGGAAAAGAAGAAAGTAAAGATAATAAACAGTCACAAATGTCTGTGACCAGGATATGTAGAATTTATCAGACTGTGTGCTTACAGAATCAGAAAGACCAAGGGAAGAGATGGCACTATTGGGAGCCGGGAATGTCAGATGCTGGACTTTGCAAATGACTGTGCAGAACTATTTCAACTTTCAGCTTATGCTTATAACTTGTTAACAGTCCAGATGTCCAGGACTCATAGCTGTGCAGTTTCACTGGGGTTGTGTGGGTGTGTCCAAGAATGTCCATTTGGATAGGCGTTCTGGAAGAGTTAGAGGGAATGGCACTTTTTAGAACCCTGTGCGTGATGCGTGCCGAAAGTACACCGAAAGCGTGCTCATAGCTAGAGCGGGTCAGTTATGGAGGACTTGGCTGCTCTTCCTCTGCTCACCCCTCATCCTCCTGCCAACACAGAGTACTGCCTCGTTTACAGTGGAAATGCTCCTGGTAGATCTTCTAAGGCAGTGGGTCTCAAATGAGCTGAGGGACCATGTTCATTCCAGCTTATAGCTCCCAGCAGGGAAGTCCTGGATTTCAGGGTAGCCTCTTCATAGAACGAAGTAGGAGAAGAATCAGAACTTTAAAAAAGAGCAAAGAGCCAGGGTGAAAGCCCACATTAACCTCGAGTAAGAATATAACAAGAGGAAATTTTAGGCTAGATTTATAAAAAGAAAAAAAAATATATCATCCAGTTAATGCAGAGGGACATGAAATGTTCAAAGCAGGAAAGCATGATTAAATTCAAAAAGAAAAATTATTTAGTGGCCCAACAGACCCAGGGAAAACTCTTAGCATTTGGAAAGTGTTTGTGGTAAGAATGCCAATATCTATCTTGTGCAGCTTTTATGAGTGTATAGATTAGTGTTGTGAAGAACTTTGTTGGGGAGGAATAATTTTTCTCTACCCTTCAACATTCTTCTGGCTGGTCTTAGAAATAAATTGACATGAGACAGAAAAATAGGAGAAAATAAAATTTAATTACATAAGTATGATGAATCCACATAAATACAAGAGATTCCAAAAGGAAGCGTAATGAGATGTATATTTCATTCCGGACTAAGGATAAAGGTTTAGGGCCTGGGGCTTCAAAGGGGAAAAGTGCAATCACAGGAGGGATGGAAAGAGTCATTAAAAGTTTGTTAAACAGATGTTTGTTGGACCATACAGAAACAGAGGGACAGAGAGGATAGAGGGGCGTCTGGGTGGCTCAGTAGGTTAAGCATCTGCCTTCAGCTCAGGTCATGATCTCAGGGTCCTGGGATCGAGCCCCATGTTGGGCTCCCTGCTCAGTGCAGAGTCTGCTTCTTCTCCCCCAACTACCTGTGAGCTCATGATCTCTTTCACTCTCTCTCTCTCTTTTTCAAATAAATAAAATCTTTAAAAAATAATCACCCTAAAATAATCCACATGCCAAAGACATGCATTTTGGGTCACCAAATTTTGTTCCCTTAGAGCTTCAGATACTAGAAAGTGGCCACTACTCAACACAGGGAAACCGTTACTATTCAAAAGAGCAACCAAGTAAATAGAATTATGTGCGCATTCTCTTCACCTGTTGACGTATTGCTAATGAACAGTTTTTAAGCGGTGATTCTGTTCAAAGGCATGTGTGAATGTGTGTGTGTGTCTGTGTGTGTCTGTGTTAGACCCAACAAGAATGTAGTTTTGCATATATTTGCTTTCTAATAAAAAATAGAAACAGTATAATATGTAATCCTAATGAATGGAAACAGATATGCCTGCTTAAAAAACCATTTATTCTCAGCAAATGTGCCTTGTTGACGATAGGGGAATATCCTAAAGCATAAAATGGGACTTTAATTTATAACACATCAGTGCTTCTTTGGTACCTTCTAATTTGCCGCCAGCTGTGGGAAGGGACAAGGAAGGCTCCATCTGCATCCATCACGCCACATCCCGGAGTCTGGAGCAGCACAGGATCTATGGTGTAATTTTTCATACGGGTCACACCTGAGAACCATAAACGCGGCCATGTTTTGAAGGCTGAGAACAAGGATGTAGTCATCACAAACTGGTCAGAGCAGCCCTACAGGATCAGCTTGTATTTCTGTATCTGGATATTCCACTCCTCCCCCATCATCACCAAATTCTAATTTGTGTTATTTTTATCAGCTTTCCCTGAATTAAACTACAAGCTGAGAGAGAGAGAATATAATTTTCTACACATTCAGGCTTCTCTTCTTTGCGGGCATCTTCCCTGCTCCCCTTTCTGCCTGGTCCATCGGGCCCTCCCATTCTGTCCGTTCTCTCCTGCATACATACAGGTACATTTGTATACTACCCCACTGAGCCCTGAACCAGGGAAATGCTGGGATTTTTGAGAAAAGATTGACAGTTTGTTCAAATCAAACTCTGGCTATATCTTTTCCTATGTTAACTGAAAAATCAAACTATTAGCTATTTTTTTCCTTAATGTATCTATTTGAAAATCAGAATATCATACTTATAAGTCCCAGAATTCAAAGTGACCTACTCGTTGTTTAATGTCATACTCCATTATAGAAACCTATATTAATGAATCTCTTTATCTAGCTGTATCATCTGATCACCAAAGATACTAACTGCTTTGAAATTGGACCTTCTACATTGGAAAACAACGACTCATCCGTAGTCTACATTTTCTCTTTGGCAGGAGATCAGAATTTGGCTCAGTACACTGGGTGCATGTGTGAAATTGTAGTGAGAACATCAATCTGGCACTTGAAATTAAGCTTGCCCCTGATTTGGGGGTATTGTTTCACCATGTGGATCATGGATTTTAAGGATGCTGGTAGCCTGGCTCTGGACTTGGCACCGGGAGAGCTGTCGTGATGGTAGTGACTGGTACCGTTGCCTCTGTGATCCACCGGCTTCTTCCCCTTCCTCTCTCTCTGTTCTGCTATCATCAGCTTCTCCCTCACTCAGTTCCTACGCATCACCTTCCCCCGTCCTTGGAACTTGAGAGATATCCCAGTATTGTGTCCTGGGCTCTGACCTCCCTGGAGAGCACCTTTTGCTGTCCTTAATATAGTCCTTTGTTAAAACACTACTTCTTAATGACAGGTGCACTTCTCAGTGGACATACCAGATCTAAATGACATGCAGGTATTTTTTGGTGAATCAGTACTCTGCTCATCACAGAGTATTTAGTAATAGCAATAGTAATAAAAAGGGTGAAGGTCTGTTCATTGAGTCTGTGTGCCAAGCGTTGTTGTAAGGGCTTCCTATATCTTAGCGCGCTTCATTCTCCCCGCTACCCTTGATGCGTGAGAAGTAATGATCCCCATTTTGCAGACAAGGAGACTAAGACATGGAGACATTGTGTAAATCGCAAAGCATTGCCCAGCCCGTAAGAGCAGATCCAGGATCGAAATCTGAGTACTCAGACTTCAGCACAGATCGCGGTTAACGTTCATTAGCTTTATAGTCCAGGGGCCTGCGGGTAAAACCAGAGTATCTTCCGTACTGAGTGCACAGCAACATGCTGGCCCACTGAAGAACGAGGCTCTGGGGACTCCTGCTCTCCCCGTCTTTACCAAGGGCGTGGGTGTGGGCTCGGAGGTCCTTTGTTGCACGTCTGATGCGTGTATGACTCCGTGAGTCCCCAGTTCATCTTTATGTAGGGGACTCTGCGAATCAAAGACGTTGTGGTATGGAAACCCTAAAAGGCAATTTGAGGGGGACAATGCTTGTCTAATTTACCAAATTTAAAACACAAAATTGTAGTCCTCTGTTGTGGAAAGTTGTTTGGAAGGATTTAGGTAAAGAAGGTTACATTTTCTCCACTGGGGACACTTTGTGGACTCTATATTCTTGGAGTACCTGTGCAGAGGGCATCGTGTTCACAGGTTCCTGATGGTCTCCTGAGCTTTCGGTGAATTGTGTCACACAAACAGTGATAGGAGAGAAGCGTCCATGTGGGGATGTGTGAGTGTGGGGAAGGGAGAGTTTGCACATGGCAGTTGGGCAGGAAGGGCCCTGGGTGTGGGTGGTCCTGTGGACCCCAATGAGAGGCAAGGTAGGGTCTTTTATGGGAAAACCTGAGGGAAAAGGCAGAGACACTTTGGAGCGGTTGTGGGAGTTTCAACCTCAAAGGACTCCCAACACCTGAAAACTTGAAAGGACTTAAGGAGAAGCCAGACAGCTAGGGGCCCATGGGGCTGTGGGAAGTCAGCCAGGAGGCTGTGGGGTCAGGAGCTCACGACCTCAGTCCTTGGGAGAAGCCTGCCTGCACTGGACACGACTGGGACTTGCCACACCTTCATGCCTTGTCACACAGTCCTTTGGGGGTGGGGGGATCTAGGGAGAATAGAAGCTACCAAATTATTCAAATTTGGAAAAAAACAAGCAGAAGCTAGTTAATTTTAATTGGGTGGGGGGCAACCAGACAGCATTAGCATTAACTGAGTGGAAGGAAGGTATCCTGGGGAGTAACTAGCAAAGGGATTTGAGCTGACGGGGGCCCTGTTGCAATCAGAGTATGGGACAGAAAAGCCAAAGGAGAACCCACAATACCAAATGGCAAAGCCACCCCCAGGCAGAGAGAAGCAGGGCCCATGGATGGAACGTCGGGCCACAGATGTCCTGGCCGTGGTCTCAGATGCTAGAGTTCCTCTGAACAGAGGATGGGAGACTGCGTTGGGCTGTTAGGGACGCATCACACATAAAACACAGCGTAAATGTGACGTGCAGGAGCAGCGGAAGACCGAGGTCTTCCCGGAGGACCTCGGTTAGGACCTAAGACAGCATTGAAATGCGCTCAGGGGCCCGGAGTACTCACTGTTTCCGATACCTCTGTCCTCACACAGGCCGACCCTTTATGATATGCAGAACCCGTACAATCCTTAAACAGGTGATGTTCCATCATATGTGAGAAAATGCTTTGTGGACTGGAGAGCAGTAACGGATGACGAAACCAATTTTCTACTTAGGAAAATGTAGAAAGGAGACAATGGAGAAAAGTAAGCAACTGGGATGGGACAGAGAGGTTTGATGAGCCCGTGGGTGAGAAGCAGTAGAGGTATTCGTGTGATAACACACAGCATAAACTACCTGGGAACCGTTTTCCAGTCCTGCTGTTTCGACTGCGGCTGAGGATAGCGGTCCACTCTTAGAGGCAAATGGTTCTCGGAGTGCGCCGTGTGTTTACTAGCTTGTCGTGAGAGTGCCGGGACTACAAACAGCCCTCAACAGGTAGGTCCGTTTCCGTAGGGTCTTCGTCTGCTCAGGCTGCTATGACAGAGTCCCATAGACCGGGAGGCTTATTCACAACAGAAATTCCTCACGCTTCTGGAGCCTGCACGTCCAAGATCAGCGTGTGGGCCATTGAGGCTCCTGTTAGATCCCTCCTCCTGGCCCGCAGAGGCCTCTCCTTTCTCCCCGTGTCCACCCTGGGGGGAGGGGTGGTGAGAAGTGTCATCTCTCCTACTTAGAAAGACGAGGACCCCATGAGGATGCCCCCCTCCGTAAGCTCTGTCACCTCCCAAAGGCTCCACCACCAGATAGCACCCCTTTGGCCATTAAGGCATCTGCATAGGAATTGGGGAGCACACATTCAGTCCATAAGACACAACCTACCCTGGGAGTTAAATACAAATGGGGTAACCACGTTTCCTGCTCACTTTCGCATTAGCCTTTCCCCCCGTGCTGCTGCCTCCTTGTAACTGTATCAGCATTTCCCTCGCATCTTGCAGTGGCAGTCAGAATAAAATGATACGTGGCCAGCACCTCGGATGCCATGTCCAGAGCCATTAGAACACATTACTGTCTGCTCCCAGGAGAGAAGTTGTCTGAGAGTCTCTGGCCTAAAACCTCCTCGGAGTTGCTGGGATTGTGCCGTGCCTGTGTCTGAGTGAGCGCTAGAACTGACAAGAGGACTGAAATTTGCGGAGGGACAAAGGCACCATACTTGAATGGGTGAAGTCGAACCATCCACAGGAACTGTCTATTGTTCAGAGACTGCTGTGCACATCTGGAAGAGACTTCTTGGAGCCCAGGTGTTACATACTATTTTTTATTTATTTTTTTAAATTTTTTTGTCTCTTTCTCATCTCCTAATCATCGTAAAGAGCAAGCTTCCAGGAGGCAGTTTAAAAACAGCGGAACCTGTGGCCAGCAGTCAAATACATATTATGACATTAGTTCCCTACCCACTCGTGGCTCCCATATTGTGTTCCTTTCATTAAAGCTAATGATAGCTCTGAGAAGGTACCAGGAGCAGACCAGACCTCAGGAAATAAAGGATGCCTCCAACACGGGGAGCTGCTTTCCCCTAAAAGCATTAGCACTGAGATACACTCATGTAATATACTTGGGATCCATCTTTTACACCCGTATCAGAGTGTTCAATTAGTGGTAATTAGAGACCAGCTGGGCAAGAGTAATTTCAATACCGCAGCAAAGAGGGTGAGTGTTGCGGACGGCTTTTCATCCGAATTACTTCCCCACAAATATGACTCAATCTATTCATTAGTCCCTAGGAGGGGCTCTATTTTTCAAACCCTTTGCCAAATTTGCGTGTGTGTGTTGCATGGGGCACTGAAGAGTGTATTGAAATATTTAAACTTACAGACACATTCATGGGTTTCTTGCAATAATGCCTTTATTGGTAAGTAGCTTCCAAGAGTGTGGGTAGAAAGAATATGAGGTGAATAAATCCACGAATGATGAATATTTTATAAATGAGAGGTAAAAATTATATGTGCTCCGAAAACAGAGCCCAAAGTAGAGAGAGAAACGTGGAAACAGTCGGGATCCTGGCGGATGCGAGTTTACGGGGTGGCGGAAGCCCTCCCTGCTGTGATTTCCCACACGAGTGGGACTCCGGGTCCCCCGCTGTCCGAGGGGGCAGGACTTGTCTCCCCAGTAAAGCTAGTTGGGCTGGAGAGGAGCAGTTTCTTCACCAGAGGGGAAGCTTTTCTTGAGGGCAAAGCTGGCCAGTCATGTTGCTTTCCCCATGAGCTTCTCCATAAACGGTTATTTGAGGATGGAGCCGGTTGGCATAAAAATTCACATTTACAGCTGCCTAGTTCAGCGTTTGTGCTGGTGCCGTCCTTGTCTTCGGGGGAGGCTGTAATGTGAGATGGACGAGTAAGATTCAGACGTCCATGTGCGCTCTCGTTGCCGTTACGTGAGGCAGTGGATCCAGAGATCAGCCACTGTTCTTTTGTTGATTACATTTATTCATAACCTGTGTTTACAGATTCCTTCCAGTGACTTGTTTGAACAAAACACATGCAGAATAATATAATGAAATAGAAAATGAAAGTCAGGAGGATCGAATTAATTAACTATAAATGGAGATTAATAGAATCATGGAGACCAAAATTAATATTTAATTTTTAATTTCCAGGCATCTATAGTGAAAAAAAATTGGCAATTTACCACATTCTCGTTAGCAGAAAAGGGAAGTTAAAAAAAAAAAAAGAAAAGGGAAGTTTCCAAGTTTCCCTGAAGAGTAGCAAAGTTTTTTTCTTTTGTTTTGTTTTAGTGCTATTTGAAAATGAAATTTAACCTGGGACTAGATACCTAGGTCCCAGAAGAATAGAAGTATTTAATGTTCTAACAGGGAAGTGTGAAATTCAATCTCAAATTACCTATGAGCTTCTCTCAATGTAATTTTAAGTCAAGTTCAAGTCATCCAAAAAAATTTAGAGAAGAACACACTCGCGCGTGCGCACACACACATACACCTTTATATGCAGAATAAATCTCGGCAAGGTTTATTCTTCATATTCTATTTTAGGTTGTTGTGCCAGGTCTGGCAGGATATCCAGAGAAAAATGAGACACAATTTGTCTTCAGGAAACCCATAGTCTAGTTGGATCCTCTTGGAGGAATTACTTCCTATGGTAGGTAGAATGTGGAATGTGGTCATGTAGCCTAAGAAGGGTAGTGACTATTGACAGATTGTAATCCCAGATGAATTTAGATGACACTGTAGCCTGAAAGAGCGGGCTCATTTTTTTTTTAATATTTCTTTTAAGATTTTATGTATGTATTTGAGAGAGAATGAGGCAGACAGAGGAGGGTCAGAGAGAGAAGCAGGGAGCCCAATGCAGGACTCAATCCCGGGACTCCAGGATCATGACCTGAGTTGAAGGCAGTAGCTTAACCAACTGAGCCACCCAGGCTCACGAGCAGGCTCATTTTAATCAATGAAATTTGATTTCAGGATTTTGTAAGGTAGAAATTTGGATGAAAGGAGCGAAATAAAAATCTAGGTGGAAAAATAATGGAGTGAAAGAGGTTTGAAACCCTCCCTAAACGCACTTCCTGTAAGCACACACAGACCCTCACACTCGCACACATACTGGGACTGAATCCCCGATGCTTGGACTGAGCCGTGTGTAAATACTGGCCGGCTGACACTCTAATCACCCGTCTGTTAACTAAAATAGCAGGAAACGTGGATGGCCTCCCTCTGACATTGCCGGGCATTGGTCTGTTGCAGAGCCCTGCTTCAGTCCAGTTGTGGCAGGAATTAATCTCACAGCGCGTCAAGGAGCGCTCATCGTGGGTGCGGATAGTCGTGGTATCAATAGTCACTACCAGCTGCCCTCTTCCCCCTTGAGAAATAAACTCCTATGAAGATGATCTCCTGTTTGAACAGTTTGGAGACTAAAATGTGCTTCTTTGTTTCTGTGTCCTTGGAAGGATACAGTTTTAAGTATTTGCACTGGTCTCCTGGGTGGCCATATTCCATTTCTCAGGAGCTGTATTATTTGGTATAAAAAATATTATTTGGTATAAAACTGAGGCCAATCAATGAACGGGGCTTTAATATTTGTTATGTAACTGGAAATGAAATCTGTATACTTGGCAGTTATTCTTTCCTACTAATATTTGACCGAAACATAAAGCTAGATCTAAAAGTACTTTTTAACAATGGTGTAAAAGTTGAAAGTGTGCTTGTCATGGTGAAAAGAATAAGGGTTTTGAAATGAGACAAATCCCAATTCAGCCACTTAGGCAGGTATTTAATGTAGCTGAAATTAATTTTATTTTCCTTGTTCTCTAAGGAGTACATCTACTTAGACCAAGTTCATTTATTAATGAATTCCATTTTAATTTTACCTGCTTTTCCTAGGCTGTACTCAATGTCCTTGCCCTCATGGACTTTACAATCTATAAACATATAAAAAAGCAAATACCTACCACTTATGGTAGAAGCCACGAACGAAGCAGGGTGAGAGAGGAGACTGTAGTGATCTGTCCGGACGGTTTCCAGGGATTGGGGAAAGCAGGAGTTTTGGGGAGACACAAAGGGAACAGGGAAAAATTCAGAGGAAAGCCCTTCAGATGAGTCCCATCAGTCCTTGAAAGCCATTAATCCCTTCCAGACAGACAAGAGCTGAAGGGACTCACTGGCTTTCCAAGAATTGTAAAACAGGGTTCCTCAAGAGAAGTGGGTGCTCATTAGTAACAGACAAAGAGAGGAAAGTGTAAAACTCCCTGGAAAGGTCAAATATACCTCAGTAAAGCTGAGGATAAAAAGGGAAAGCACTGAATCGACAGAGGTCACCTGCATGTTTCCCTCTACACTGGAAATGAAGGTAAATGGTGAAATTGTTGCATTCAGAGATAAATACCTCAGAGCGTCCATCTGGGGCAGTGACCCACTCTGTCAACCATGGGTGCCAGGGTCAACGTGTCAGTATGTGTCCCTCAACCCACACTAGAAAATGGAGACATTATGGTGCCCACCTGAACCGGACACTGGCTGGCTGGCAAGCCTAACCCGCACTCCCAGCAATTTCTGGGGTCTGGGCTTTCCCTACATTTGAGGGTTCACAAGGATAGGATTCTGTCATTGAATATGCGGTCCCACCACATTAAAAGGCCAAGGCTTAAACTTAACCGAAATACACTAATATAAAATATGTGAAAAAAATCCACATAGATACTATTGAGCAAGTGTCCAAGGGTTTAAATATACAACACAACATAGAATATAAATCCTTATCTATATCTGTCCATAGTATATATTGTGTGTATAAGTTGGTTATAAATATAAACTTCTATAATATATATATATAAACTAAAGTTATTAAGTTACAAGTTAAAAACTTAAATTTATATATATATTTGCTTAATATAACAACAAATATATAATACATTATAGAATATATAATATCTATATAATATCTATATAATATATAATATATAGAATATAGAATAGATATAATATTAAAATATTTATTATAATAACCTTAGTTATATATATATAACTTATATAACTTATAATAACCTTAGTTATTATAATAACTTCACTTAACACATTTCAATAAAAACAGAAGTTAGATAAGATAAAATATCTGCCTAATTAGATACTTTGCATAAAATACTGAAGGCTCAAAAAAAATGATAAAATATACCATTTTCTACTTTAGCAGATACATTTTTCTATTTTGAAAGGAATTTGATAAGAATCTGAAAATGGTGTATAGCATCTTACCCTAAATCTTAGTCCTCAAAATTATCCTAAGAAATAAGTCCAAATCATTAAAAACAACAACAACAAAAAACTTATGGGCAAAAATTGTGTTAATAATAATGACTAAAATTATGCAATGGAAACATGTAAGGTGTAGAAAATCTAGGGGCACCTGGGTGGCTCAGTTGGTGTCTACCTTTGGCTTAAGTCATGTTCCCAGGGTCGTGGCATCGAGCCCTGCATCCGGCTCCCTGCTCAGCAGGGAGTCTGCTTCTCCCTCTCCCTCTGCTCCCCCCCTCGCTCATGCTTTCTCGTGGGCCTACTCGCTCTAATAAATGAATAAAACCTTAAAAAGAAAGTCTGCCTGTCTGTAGGTTACAGATTTGGGTGTCTTAGGGCCAGTGCCGGTAGCAGTGTTGATGCCCTTCTCCCTCTCCTTCTGCCAGAGGAGGTGCTTCCTGAGCCTTTGAGGCGGGCTGCTAACGGAGGGGTCTCCTGCAGATCCGATCCGAGGTCCAGTCAGAGAGGACCCCGGGAGAGTGAGTGTCCTTCGGTGGGGAAAGTCACAAAAGCCACTCATGGGGCATGCAGACTGGAGCAAGTTTCCAGAGCCTTTGGGGTTCACTTGGACCATCTATAAAACAACACTAATAATGGGGTCCTGCCATAGCACTCTTTGAGGGGATTAAATAAGGTGAGAAAGAATCTGGGGACAGTAGATGCTCAAGGAAGTCTTGGCCATGTTGAATGGGGCTGGTAAGGACAGAAGGAGGACACTGTAACAACGTAATTAGCGTCAATGCAGATCCAGCTTTGTTTTCCTTGCTCTTAATTGGTAAGATTGAGAAGGTCGACAAGAGCTTGTAAAAGTATATTTTGACTTTATTCCACAAATATTTATTGACTGTTGTGTTAGTAACTCCTCTAAACCCTGGAGACGGATGCATCAATAAACAAAAGGGAAAAAAAACTTTCCCCAAGGTGTTTCACACTAATGAATAATGCACAACTTGAAAATAACTCAAGTGTCTTCACCAACATCGTAATATTTACCTTCCTGGTTTAGTAATTAAAGAAGCATTGACCATATGAGAAAACTTTATGAGTTTACTCTGACAGGAAAGAGTAACCTCTGAAGGTAAGTTTTTAATAATTTAATAATATATATATATTTAAAGTATTCATGAAACCAGTATATAAGTGATTAAAAAATAAGCACAAATCATTTATTATTTAAAATCTTAGGTTAGGCATCATTGCTATAGAGTTTCTACTCTAGTTAATGAGTTTTCTTTATTAGATTCTTACTAGTCTCTGGCCAAAAAAAAAAAAAAATCTAGCAGGTGAATTACAGATTTCTATCAGTACATATTAAATAAATCTCTCGCTTTCATTCTCAAATTCTTATTTTAACGATCCATAAAACATCCTTCAAATACTTTTGTGCAGCTGGTACATTCCCTCATATTGCCACTAATGAAAACACTATTGTTATTTAACAAAGGACAAAAGTAACTAGAAATTACATGTGAAAAAAATTCCCATTGCAACTAATGAAAATACTATAATAACAAAGGACAACAGCAATTAGAAATTACATATGGAAAAATTACATTTTTAAAATAAAAATTAAAATACACAAACATTTTTAAAAAGTAAGGTGGAGAATACTTTGAGCTATTCTACCATGATTTCCCTTTTCTTTCGTTTGCCTGCAACGCAGTCGATGCCAACCATGCCCTGAAGCCAGACATCTCCCGGGCATCTCAGTCAGTACTGCCAAGCACCCCTGTGACGTCACAGGGCTTTGTTCACAGAAACCCTTTTTGTAAGTCATGTGAGGGAGGCGGCCTCTGTGGTCAAGGGCTGACCGTCCTCCCAAGGCTGGAAAGAGTCACAGCAGCGGGGAGCTGAGGGGAAGTTTCCATCCTGTCTTATGCCCTGACAGTCATTCCACTGTGATCTATTAGGGTGTTTTAAAATTGAATTTTGGGGGTGTCTGAGTGGCTCAGTGGGTTAAGCCGCTGCCTTCGGCTTGAGTCATGATCTCAGGGTCCTGGGATCGAGCCCCGCATCGGGCTCTCTGCTCGGCAGGGAGCCTACTTCCCCCTCTCTCTCTGCCAGCCTCTCTACTTGTGATCTCTCTCTCTGTGTCAAATAAATAAAAAATAAAACAAAGAATTTTTACAGGGGGTATGAATGGGTTCCATCTAATGGTTAGAAAAAGAAATGTGCATTTAGTGCATATCCCTAAAAAGCATAGAGCTTCTCCAGCCCCCCCTCCCCCCGCCCAGGGGAAGTCCACAAACATCTAAAACTGACCCACACTTATTTATATCAATCAAACTTGTTCCAGGACATGGAAAAAAAATGAATTTGGAACACACTCTTCTCTCACATCGCTGTTTGTGTACGACAGGATTAACACACAGCAATGTGATGGATGGCATAAGTGAAAGATCAGACGGGAGAAACAACCTTGTGACGAGAAGCTGAATGGTTACCAAACAGAAAGGAATTAAGAGAGTATTGTCCTGGGTCCAGGGGCTGGTTGGAGGGCAGCCTTGCTGGGTATGTAGATAATGCTCCGTGTTTCAGGGAGGAAAGTCAAAGTGCTGGGTAGAATTGGAATGGAGAGGCTATAAGTTAGTTTTATCAGAAATGCTATTATTGGTAATCAATGTGTGGGTAGGTTCATTTCACCTGCCTTCTGCCCCCACATCTCTATTTTTAATTGCCAGAGTCATTTTATGAGGTATACTATATAACCATTATAATATGTTTAGTGTGTGTGCGTGCCTATCTCCTAATTTTCACAAACGTTAAATGGATATTTTATGTGTGAGTGTGTGAGAAAATTAGGAGGTAGGCATTATCCGACAAATTAAAAAAATGGCTTAGGATTTTCAGTAAAATGCTGGTTTGTCAAGTGAGTAGATGATCACCCTTCCTCGAATCTGGGACTTGCCAACTGTCCCGAAGGACCGTTGGGAGCCAAATGTGCGCACCCCTCGTTGGAACTGGATAACGCTCTCTTCAGAAGCAAGGACACTATGTAATGAATTAATGATTTTTTTGGCTGCTTGTCATTCTGGGTTTGGTTATCTCCTATTACTTAAGCTGATGTACATTAATCAACATGTGACTCTGAGCGATCATGTAATTCACATGAATGGTGGTTTGTTCGTAAATTTGCATGTCTAATCGGGACATACTTCGGCAATGTGCCAATCATGTGTATGGCCTGTAAACATGAATAGTATTTTTCAAATCATTAAAACAAGGGATTTTTTTAGACTTATGAAATAAACTTCCCAGAAAAGCTCTATATTCCCCAGATGAGACTTCAGATATGTAACTCATTTTTAACGTTGCAGACGAGTCCAGTATCAACTCTTTAGGTGGAGGAAATCCTCCTTCCTTAATGGACACTAGGGGGGGGGTCTGTTCTATCTAAATAAAAGAATTTCATTGTAATGGTTAATCAATGTGATAGCTTCCCAAACTATTTCAGTTACTATGGTATGGGGCTCATTTCACCGTAAATCTGGTAATCCGTGTTAATTTTCTTATTGCATACGTCCATCAATAGCTGTGAAGGCCAGAATCGCCACCCCATTTAAAGACATTCCCTGTTTTTTAAGCAGTTGAATGTTCTTTCACCAAATAATGAGTGTTTATTATGAGCAAGGGCTATTATTGTGGAGAGGAATGTATGATTGTCATCAGTTGTGAATGTAAACATTTAAATATTTTGAGAGAACTAAATATGTACTATACAGTATTTCCTCTTTTATTGTCCAAATTCTTTTGCAGTTTTACTGTAACGTAATAGGTAGCTATGCACTATTATTTGCAGATGCTACTTTGAAAATCTTGTTCAAGTGAAAATAAAATATATGCTTTATTTCCCCAGCAGAATATAATCTATATATTTATATAATTATATATAGAGATCTATATATACACCCAATGAGCCCCATAACTAGATACTTTTAATGTTAAATGTTTTTGTAAAAGACTTTGGATGGGGGTGCCTGGGTGGCTCAGTCCACTGTGTCTGGCTTTGGCTCAGGTCATGATCCCAGTGTCCTGGGGTTGAGCCCAGTATCAAGCTTCCTGCCTATGCAGGGCCTGCTTCTCCCTCTCCTCCCTGCTAATGCTCTCTCTCTCGTTATCTCTCCCTCTCTCTCAAATATATAAATAAAATCTTTTTTTTAAAAAATCTTTGGACTTCTAGCTATTAAAGTGGTGTGTGTGTGTTACTGTGAATACACAGAAATATAAAACAATATATAAAATACATATTAGACCACAATTGATTTCTGGGAACAAGCTGCTGATTCTCAGATCACGTCAAATTGAATGATTTAAAAAAATACACAACTAAAATACTTATCTTGGAAAATGATAAAATACTTCCTATTAAATCTTTGTTTCTAATACCAATGATATTATGATATATTTAAGGAATTAAATTTAAAAAAATCAAATACTACACTGTTAGAATTTTTCCCTTTCCATTATTACTGGGGTTTTTTTTGTTTGTTTTTTTTTTTTTTGGTTTGTTTGTTTGTTTTTTAAATTCTAGAATGACAAAGAGTTTGTGGTTTTCAGCAGTGCATTTCTATTTACACAGGAATGATTTGTTGAGTCAGGAGTATTACAATATATTTTCAAAGAAAGTTTGTAATATGCATATGCTTCACTTGCAGGGCATGACAGGTCAGAAAAGGAGGTAAATATATAAAAGTTAAACATTCTTTTGAAAATAGTCTAACTAGCCCCAAGCAGGTTGTGGCCAATTTGCAGGAAATGCAAATCCCTCTGTGCAGGTGGGAACCTTTCTAAGCTGGTGCAGGTTGGAGGCACAGCCCCCAGGGGCACCCCCACCAGGCCCCAGGGAGCTTTGTGTGGGGCAGGGCTGGAGGCATAGTCCTCCATTCAAACTAGTTTGCAGTTAAAGTATTGAGAACTTATTCTAATTTTATTTCCACTGGTTCCCATCTGCCAAGAAAATATGCTTGCAGGAAGAAGACTAGCTATAAAACATGTGTCAACAAATGATGCTTTTCCATGATGTGCTTGGAAAGTGAGTTTTAGGAGAAAAAATAAAAAGTTAAGCATACAGTTAAGTATGATTAACCTGAGTTTTCCACTTATGCATTGAGTAATTTTTATTTTATTTTTATTAGTTTATTTTTTCACTGATTCCCTATCTCAGTCATATCACTGGTGTTCCTGCTGGGTACATCGGTGGGATTTGTTTTCTTTGCTATTTTACCTAACGGAGAGATGAATGCCAATGTCTATGTGTAAATATCCAGATTTTTTCATGACATTCCTAAAACTGGTTAGGACATCGATTGTGTACATTTTTTATGGGTTTAATTGGCACTGTGCGGTTACTCCCACCAGAAGTATTTAAAAAAATCTGCTGGCAATATCTGTGCTAATACTGGTTCTGGTTGGTTGCTGTTTTTACCATCAAATGTGAAATGCCTTCTATAAATGGCTTTGTAATACATTAAAAAAATGTCATTTTATAAATATGAATAGTGTCGGAGGGCCCGTGTGGGCAATGTGTGCTCAAACTCCCTCACTTTGAGAACACGTTGCTACACAGAATGGCAGAGACAAAAACTCATTCCAGGCGGGAAGGGACAGAAAGAGCCCAGGAAATGTGGGTTTCAAAGACCTAAGGTAGCATTAAATATCTGTTAATCACACAACTTGCCAATGTGCCTTCTGTCTGTAGAAAGGAGACTTAGCAGGGGTGCCTGGGTGGCTGAGTTGGTTAACCTCTGCCTTAGTCTGGTCCCAGGGTCCTGTGATCAAGCCCCAGGTTGGGCTCCCTGCTCGGTGGGGAGTCTGCTTTTCCCTCTGTCCCTCCCCCAACTCTTGCTCTCTGTCTCTCTCAAATAAATAAATAAAGTCTTAAGAAAAAGGGGAAAAAAAAGAACCTTAGCAAGGAGTAAAATTTTAGGAAAAAACATGACATTATTGGAAAGTTGGAATTTTAAACTTGGGTTATGGTAGGAACTTATGTGACCAGTGCTTTCAAAAAAAACCTTCAGAAAAAAAAACATCAAAAACAAAGAAGGTCAATATAATCCAAATGACATCCTTTTTATTTTTTCTTTTTTCTTTCAAGAAATTGATAAAGAATGTCATCTCTGAATTTAGGCAGCAGGTACACAGGCAAACTGCGAGTCTCTGGTAATTCATGTGCCAGTCAGAGAAAACAGGGCACTACTTGTTTCAGCCCTCCCCTCCGATGATTCCCCTTATGGGATTTACGAAACTACAGCAGTTCATTGAGTCATGAGAACTGATCCCAAAAGTGAGAGCCTGGTATTAAGTCTTCCTCATTTTCTCTGGATCTATTTTCTTATTTTTAAAAGGAATAGGATTGACGTAAGGTTCACCTCAGCCAGCAGAACTAAAAGTACTCCAAAACTGGAAAAAAAAAAAAAAAATCCACATCCTACAAAAATTGTGGTATTGTAATTTTTTAAAGTTTCCTGGACTTTGTCTCTTATTTAAAATTCAACCATAAGATTAGACTTCTGATTTACTAAATAGGTTATCTGAAGTTCTAAACTTGCAATTTGACAAGTCAAATCCCAAACCATAGGAAGAGGGGGAAAAAAAAAATTGTGAAACATCTTATGGAAAATTAATGGGCACAGTAATCATTTGTATTTCCAGAATGTTACTGGAAACAGAACACATCTGAAAAGGCAGCTGCAGCCTGTGGGAACTCATGAGAGCCTGGGCAGAGGTGAGGGGAATATAAATGAGGGCTTGAGAGAGAAAAACACAGGCAGAGCATGAGCACCCTACAGGCTCAAGCAGACCTAAACGTGAACAGGGTACTCAGTGCTGGGTCTCTCCATTGGGCCAGAAGGCAGAATAAATAGAGGATTTAACACTCGTGATTTCACAGAGGCTTGGAGGACGAGCTAGCTGCCACAGTGTCCTCAGGGCCCCCTGGACTTGCCCGGCGTGGACGTACCAGTGTGTGTTTCCTTAGACATTGCTACTGTCAACGGAGAGCGAAGCTGGTAGAGGATGACTTGATGGCACTGTTTCTAGCGTGTCCTTGAAGATGACCGCGAGGGCGTCATTTCTCTACATCCCTGGCTCATAACTCTTGTGTTTATAGCACCATGTCAGTAGCAAAATGCTGACATCTGGCTTTGGGGTCTCTGACGTATTTCTGGAGTCCTTCGTATGAGCGATGATGAATTTCCCTGTGGTTGCTCCTTGAGTCAGCGCAGACATGGGTCTTTCTCACGGCCCCAGCCCTGTGCCCGTAAAGTCCAGAATGTGCCTCTTCCCTTGTGGATCTGGGGTCCCATCTGGGTCACAGGTGAGCTCTTGTAAAGTCTTCTGCTGGTTCAGGACTTTTGTCGTGAACTTAGCGCCTCTGTGTTTATGAAGAACACTTCCCCGTTTTTGCACGGACTCTCCCTCGCTGATCTTCTCGACTGGCTGGAGTAGGAGGTGCTTCTGGGTGTGCATTTGTCTGGGAAATGAAAACCCGCAGCTGGACGGGTTTCTTCTTTCACGACCAGATGTCCCCCAAAAGTCATTATTTCAGGGCGTATGGGAAGGGCTCCAGACCTCTCAGGCAAACATGTACTTAATTTCGAACCATGGCAACACAAGTTGTGTCGTCGTGTAGCAACCCCGTGTGAATGGTATAGGAAATGTGAAATCGCCCAATAACTCAGATGTTGACCAACAACTTTTCCTTGAGTCACAGCAGTGCTGGATGACATTGTTTAAATAGAATACGGTTTTTTGTTTTGTTTTGTTTTTAATTTACCTGGATCTCTCCACTCTAATTTGGCAACTTTCCAGAGAGTCTCTCATAACGGAACCCTTCATTTTAAAATCCCCCTTTCTCCTTGGAAGAAGATAGGTTTCTTCTTCAGTGAATTAAAATTACTCTCTCTCTCTCTCTCTCTATCTATCTATATATAAATCGTTTGTAAGGATTTTATATGGTTATTTTATTGCCAGAATTATCAGTTGATCTATCAATAGAAACCACCAGTGTTATCACAGTAAAAACATTTCAGACTTAAATTGTTGGAGCAGTTACTTAAATATTGATTGAATTTTAGGCCAAGTTAGGAGGCAACACAGTTCACTTTCCTTCTCCCATCACCGGTGCATATGAGGTTGGCATATTCTCGTATTTCCTTCGAAAGCCTACTTATGTTTTGAATCTCTTTTGGGTAGTAAGCTGGCCACTCCAATGTGGGCAGCCAAAATCCCGCCAAGATGCGAAATAGCCTGTCTTGTGGTGTAGACTCGCTCATTTCACGTGTCAGCGCAATGCACTAGGGAAAGCTGTCCGAGATGGGATTTTGTGTTTGAGGAAGAGACAAGCTCTTGTCACCAAATTTTCATTTTAAAAAGAAAAATATCTATCGTAAGGTGAGGATAGACAGGTTTTAGGATAGACAGCCTTGAGCAAATGAAGAAGCGCCGACCACTCTCTTTCCATCAATGCTGGAACATCACCTCTACTCACTTTAGCGTCTAGGTTCCGGGTTTGCAGTAACAGTCCCGCACACGGAGCACCGGCTGTTTGCAGGGAGGGGAGGGGAGGACACACGAAATGGAAGATGGACTCCCAGCCTCTAAGAAGCTTCAAACAGATTTGAGATGAGAAAACGCCCATACTCACCTAATTTAAGAGCTGGGAAAGAAAAATATTAGGAAAGGGACTTGATTTTTTAAAAGATGTACTTGTTTTAGGGAGAGAGCAAGCAGGAGGGGCAGAGGGAGAGGGGAGAGAAAGAATCTTCCAGCGGACTCCGTGCTGAGTGTGGAGCCCAATGAGGAGCTGGACCTCACAACCTTGAGACGGTGACCTGAGCCGAAATCGAGAGTCGGCTGCTTTCCCCTAAGTTACCTAAGTCAGTTCTTTAAAGGATAACAGCGAATGAGTATGTGCAGCGAGTTGCATGTTCTCCTGGAAGAGAATGTGCAAGGTTGTGTGGCTGTTGATGACTTTCTGGTCCCTCTTTTTGTCCCCCTGAACTAGGATTGGCAGCATCAGGCCTCTGTCAACCCCCTTCTTCGGGTTGTGTGTTGGGAGACCCCGAGAGGAGCTGAGGGTTGCAAAACCACTGGGTACACCGACAGAGTGCATTGTTGGGCCAACAGAGGGGTTGAGGTGGTCCCCTTGTTAACAGCGATTTAAACTGAACGTCTTGGTGTCCCCACATTTGCTCTTAGCTGATCTGCATGTGGGTCTCCATTGGGTCTCCCTGGGGCCATGACGCCATGCTTCCCGGAGACTCCCATTCCAGCACAGAGAAAGCGTTGGAGGCATGATTTGCCGTGTGTCTTCCCTTTTCCTTGTAGTGTTTACATTTTGAATGAGAACCTGAGGGGGAGGGTAGGACTTCACCCAAACCTTAGTCCCCACAACAGGAGGTCAGAGCACTGAGGGACACACACTTCGGAAACAATATTCGGGCACAGTGTGTCTTGCTGCCACCCCAGCTCCTCACTTCTGCTTAGCTCCTTCCTGAAGCTCGGCCCTTCCCAGCAGTGAAGATGTGGAATGAGGCTGGGACGTCAGAGTTTTGTTTGCTTCGTCTGCAGTGGTGCCTTCCTTAGTCCGCGTTGACCCTACACACGGGGTTCTGTTACGATTCATTTCCTAATTGCCGAAGGGGAAACTCATTCACATCATGGCTCTGTGATCCTGGAAACAGAACCTGCGGGTGCACCCCATGTCCCTCACCCCCTCCCCCGCGTGCACGCTCCTGCTCGGGGCTTCCCGTGCACCATTCTTGAGTTTGTCTTCTGTGCCAATTTCCCAGATTTATCACAAGAAACAAGACCCTTCTTGTCCATCACCAATGCTTGGCAGAGAGAGCCAGGGTTGCCGTGAACTCTTTGAAGCCAATTCTAACCTGGATGGGAACGGAACGTTGGATTTCTTTTTCCATCATTCGGTCACTGGCACATTTACTATTTTGACGGGGTTGCACAAATGAAAGAACTCTGGCTTATTTTTGCTTCCCCTTGCCACGGGGTCAGAAGCCCAGTAAGATCAAAGGAAGGCGGGCAGAGCATTTGTGGACCCAGGTGGCAAAATACATTCGGAATCGACAAAGGAGGTGTCTTACATAGTTGTCTCGTGTTTGGCGAGTCACTGACTAGTGAGTGTGTGCTTAGCAGAGTGTCCAGGTGTGTTATGCATGCTTCTGGGGAGAAAGACACAGGTATCTGAAGTTCCCTGGGAATTTTTCTGTGGAAAATGCTACCATTTTACTGAAATAAAAATAATCCTTTTGTGAGTACACACACACACATACACACAGTTAATATATATTCCAATAAATTACATATACAAACATAACATTACATGCGTATATGTACATATATATATTAGTGTATATATTCATATATGTACACATATGTATTCCCAATAAATATTCATATAAGTATGCACATAAATGCTCATATATGTACACCTATATATACTCTCAGTAACTAGGGAATTCTATCCAATTCTCAGTCATTGAGTACTTCCATGAACTGGGTAGAAAGTACCTGTCGTCCCTACACGCATAGTGTAAGTGTTCCTTTTCTCTTTCATCTGTTCAGGGCACCATCTTAGTTAAGCTCTACAACATGGCAACAAGATGGGTCCTATTACCATCCCTAATTTATAGAGCTTTTTCCAGATTAAGTAACTCTTTACAAGATCAAACCAAACCCTAGTTCACAGGCTGGAGTCTTCGACACGACCAGTTACTTTTAGCACCAGTCTTGTAGGAAGGAGAGGGTGTGAGCTGCAGCTTACGTGACTGATTTTCACATTCTGTGCATTCTGGGCAGTCGCAGCAGGAGGCAAGGTAAGGAAACATGGCCCTGGGAAGGTGGGCTTTCCTTCTAGTCTCACCATGTTCTGCCAGGTCTGTTCTATTTAATTTTTGTTATGATTTCTCAGCCCTATAAAAGTATAATTAATAACATTTTAAGGGGCACCCAGCTGGCTCAGTTAGTGGACTGTGCAACTCTAGGTCTCAGGGTCATGAGTTAAAGACCCACACTGGACATGGAGCTTACTGAAAACACACACACACACACACACACACACACATTGTAATATATATATAATAAAAAGATTTGCACCATTAACACACTTCATCATCTTTATATTTCCATGGCACCATTTCGCTGTGATCAAGTAGGTTTACACACTAGATTGTCAAACCTTATCCATCTTGTCACTAAAACCTTGTACCCCCTTTGCCAACCTTTCCCTAGTTCACCTGCCTCCTACATCCCTGACAACCACCTGCTCTGTTTCTCTGACTTTGACTTAATTCTTTGATTCTACATAAAAGGGATACATTTCCCTTTTATCTTTCTCTGACTGGCTGGCTTTACTTGTATACAGCACCCCGGGTTCACCTGCGTTATCATGAACGGTAGCATCTCCTCCTTCGTGAATGAAAAATAGTCTATTCAGAATACGTATCTGAATAATATTCTGGATATCTAGCTCTGGATATCTCTATCTGGATCTACACACAGTAGATACAGTAGAATGTTGTATTCCATGCTTCATCCATTCATCTGTTGGTGGACACCTAGGTTGTCTTCATACCTTGGCTGTTGTGAACAACGCTGCAGTGGACCTCTGGGTACAGATAATGGCTTGTCTCCTTTGGGTGTATACTCAGAAATAGAATTACTGGATCGTATGATAGTTCCAGTTTTATTTTCTCAAGGAACCTCCATATTGTTTCCCACAGTCACTGTACCAGTGTGCATTCCCACTGACCATGCATGAGGCTTACTTTTCCTCTCATCCTTGCCAGCACTTGTTTTTTCTTGTGTGTGTGTGTGTGTGTGTGTGTTTTGATAATTAACATTCTGACAGGTGTGAGGTGATATCTCATTGAGATTTCAGTTTACATTTCCCTGATGATTAGAGATATTGAGTACTTTTCATGTACCTGTTCGCCATTTGGATGTCTTCTTTGGAAAAATATCTGTTCGGGACATCTGCCCATTTCTTAATCGGGTTATTATCATTTTGCTGTTGAGTTGCTTGTGTTGTATGTTTTGGCTATGAACACCATCTTGCAGCTGTGGTTTGTAAATAGTTCTTACTGTTTCACAGGTGACTTTCATTTGGGTTCCTTTGCTGTGCAATTATTATTTTTAATATTGCTTTTCTACATTTGGTTTTGAATAAAGGAGAATGGGAGGTTTCAGGCCCTGAAAATTTTGAAATGAAATAATATGCAAGGGGCACCTGCCTGGCCCAGTCAGTGGAACACACAGCTCTTGATTTTGGGGTCATGAGTTCAAGCCCCATGTGAGTGTAGAGATTACTTAAAAAAATAAAATCGTTAAAAAAAATTATGCAATATGCTTTTATAATGAAAATTGCTTAGAATATGAACTATGTGACTCTTGCTTGAAAGAAATTACACTTGCGTGATCAAATATAATTAAGGGCCAAATATTGGCACATATTAGATCAGTGCCATTTTGTTTCTTTTTCCTTGTAATTCCAGATCCTGCCCCTGTCGTCCCCCTGTTGGTTCTTGAGGCTGTATATGTGCTAAGGACCCAATAGATCATAGACCTTGTAATTAGAGCAGCACAATAGCTAACACTAACTGAGCACTCATTTCTCTCAGTTTGTACACACAGAAGGTAGCCGCTAAGGCAGTAAAACATTATTTTGTGTTCTGTGAAGGGAAAGACATCTTCCTTAGAAAATGTTCTGACCTATTTCCTCTATAATTGTTAAAATATTTTTGCAATTCGAAAGATGGCTTTAGCAGTATGTTGTTTAATTATGTTGAATGTGCAAGATTCCTTTAACCAGAAAGATTCCTATAGGAAAAAAGCATCCCCCTAGCTAATGGGTATGTCCGCATGCCGACAGGTGAAGGAAGGAGATTTTGAGAATTGTTAGGTTTCCACACTGGGCGGGGACTAGGATTTGGCCTCTCCCAGAATCCAGGGAATTAATAGACTCTGTCCAGGCAACACTTACACTCCTACAACTGGGACATAAATTACAGAAGAACCTTCTGGTAAATTCTTAGTCAGTAAGACAGAATGCTGGGGCATCTTGGTGGCCATGGCCCAGTTGGTTAAGCATCTGCGTTTGGCTCAGGTCACAATCTCAGGGTCCTGGGATCGAGTCCTGCATCCGACTCCTTGCTCAGCAGGGAGCCTGCTTCTCCCTCTCAACCTCCCCCTCCCCCTGCTCATTTCTCTCTCTCTGACAAATAAATAAAATGTTTAAAAAAAAAACCAGGATGCTTTCATGATAAGTTGTTTTCCAACCCTATAAGGATAAATGCCTAAACAGATAATATTCGTATAAAAAGTAATGTCTCATGTTAAATGCCATTCTTCCTTCCGGGTCTTTGTTGGGTTCACCTTTTCCTCAACCTCCCATCCTCTTTGGAATGTATCTTTATCTGTGGACAAAGAACACCAGTAGGTAGAAGCAGAGAGCGAAAGAACGGGAGGTGCGCATGAGAAAGGACGTCGTGTTAGCAGAAACCATCAGATTCAAAACAAGAGACTGAGCGCTGGCATTTGCTGAGCTCACACACACTTCATTCATTTCTGTCTCCCTGGTTAATTCTCTGTCCAAGTCAGCAGTACATCTGTCTGGACAACTGTCCCCATGTCCCTTCCTTAAACAGGTAGATCTGGCATGAGGAAGCTGACCCCATCAAGTGATGGCAGATTGAGTAATGATGGCAGGTTGAGTAAGAGCTCAACTCCAGAACAGTGAAGATGTGACGCCATTTTTACAGGTTCAGGGTCGAACTGGGAAAGGTGCACAGCCGTCACTGGTCCCTCAGAAGTGGAGGAGCAAAGACAAGAGTGCAGGGAGAAAACAGCTGCCAGACCTGGGTCAGAACAGGAAAAGATCTGAAGGAGAAAAGCCCAAAGCAAGATGGAGACTCCAGTTCAAAGTTGAACAGGGGAACATAACAGTTTTAACGTGTAGGAAAATCCAACTAGATAAAACTATTTTATATTCTTCAATGAAAACCATAGCCTTGTTGCCCTTTCGTAATGACTTACTTATGTCCGACTTTGATGCCTTGATTACATGGTCTAAAACCGCCTTGGAGAAAATTTCCTCAGTTCATTATATGACTCTGTAGTGTCAGGCTTATTCAGTGAAGGACTTGGATTATCTCTGGGTCATGTTCTATCATACCACCAACCTCTTAATTCAGTTCTCTGGCATTTAATTCAAATTGGAAACCTGACATATCAAAAATGTTGTGTGTAGCGTGATGCCACTTAAATCAATATGTCTACAGACTTGATTCAAATGGAACATACATTATTTCTTGAGACTCATTCTCAGACCTATCAGTGTGTGTGTGTGTGTGTGCGTGCACATGTGCACACACACAACCTGTCAAGCAACTGTATAGACTCTGATCATAGATACCAAGACAAACAAGACATGGTCTTTGCCCTCAAGGAACTTTTAGGCTGATTGAAAAAATAATGAATATGAGCACTACCTATCAAAAGCTACAAGCCAGTGCTTACCAGAGAGAAATCAATAAAATAAACCTGAAAATAACCAAAGCCTTCATTTCCCCCTTGGAAGTAGCTCTTCTGTTTTTCCAGGACACCAATAGCAGAAATGGGGGGGGGGGGGAAGAATCAAAATTGTCCCAAAGTTGCAATAGTTGGATGTTTATGATTTTGAGAAAGTAAATGAGGAAGAGAGATTTTCTTCCTCTTTCCTTCGTTATTCTTCATTGTAGCTTCTCTACAATGTTTGTACCTGTGCAATACTGATTAAATATGGGAGGGAAATCATTGAGCCAATGAGCTGGGAATCTGGCATATTTTGTACTGTCTGGTCTCAGACCTCCTCTCTTCTGCATCCTTTTTAACAGATCATGTAGACAGTATACCTTGGTGACTCTTCAATGAATGGTGCATTTCTCTTCTTTCTCATTGCAGATAGACCTTCCTTTTTTTTTTTTAATTCTTAATTCTCTAGTCAGTATTTCCTTGTCTAAAATTGTATCTGTTCTTCAAATTAAATTTCATTTTTCCTGAAGTTCCTTCTTAAACAACTTTAATAGCTCTTATGTCTTATAAAAATAATAAAAAATTAGGGGCGCCTCGGTGGCTCAGTGGGTTAAGCCTCTGCCTTCAGCTCAGGTCATGATCTCAGGGATTGAGAGGGAAGCCTGCCTCTCTTCCCCCTCCCCTGCCTGCCTCTCTGCCTATTTGTGATCTCTGTCTATCAAATAAATAAAATCTTTAAAAAACATAATAAAAATTAACTCTAAGGTCTGGAATTAAAAGCTCTCTATGCCATGACCTATTTTTCTGGACTCTGCAATTCAGCCCAAGTGCAAAAATTCATTTAAAAAATTTAGAGAAGTTTTAGGTTCATCTCAAAATGGTAGGAAGACACAGAGATCTCCCATCGACCCCCTGCCCATCATGCACACAGACCCTCATTCATCATTCCTCATTATCCTGGTACATTTATCACAACTGATGAACTTCCACTGACATATCAGTATTGCTTCAAGTCTTCAGTCTACATGAGAGTTCTTTCTTTCTATTCTACATTTTTTAAGTGTATACATGTGGACACATGTATAATGACACATATCCACCATTATAATGTGGAGAGTGTTAACCACCCTTAAAGCCTCTGTGCTTCTCCTGCTGGTCCCTCCCTGCCCCCAGCCCTGGCAGCCATTGGTCTTACTGTCCCCTAGCTTTGCCTTTTTCAGAGTGTCATATCGCTGGAATCTCACAAGCGGCCTTTCCAGATTGGCTTCTTTCACTTAGTTACATGCACTTCAGTGTCCCTCCGTGCCTTTGTATGGCTTGATAGCCCACTTCCTATCAGAGTTGAATAATATCCCATTGTCCATCCAGACATGAATCTCTGGATGGACCACAGTTCATGCACTCATCTGCTTGAGGACATCTTGGTTGCTTCCAAGTTGTGGCAATTATGAATGAGGCTGCTATAAACATCTGGATCCAGGTTTTTGTTTGGACATAAGCTTTTAAGTCCTTTGGGTAAACACCAGGAAACAAAATTTCTGGATCTTGTGGGAAGAGCATGCTTAGTTTTGTGAGAAACCCCCCAACTATCTTCCCAGGTGGCCGTACCAGTTGACCTGCCCACAGGCAGTGGATGACCATTCTTGTTACTACTCTGCATTCTCACCAGCACTTGGTGCTGCCTTCTGGATCTTGACCCCTCCTACAAGTGTAGCCCACTGCACATTCTCAGTCTTACTTTGTTACACCCTCTGATCAAATAGAATTCTACCAGGAACATCCTACCTATTTTTCCAGTGACATCTTAAAAACTACTTCTGTGTGATCATATATGTATATAAAGCTTGTTTACAAAAACTTTTAAAAACCTAATCTGCTTTCACTATCAAAGAACAGTAGTATCTTGATTTTAGCAGTAAGGTGACCAATGCTTAGATCTTAGCAACAAGTTCAAGAGAGTAAATCCACAGATAAGCCTAAAGCCTACTCCTTTTATGTTCCGTCCAGCAACCCTAGACTCCCCTCGTTCCTCCCGTTCCTCACGAGTTTTTGTTGGGGACTCTTACATATGTGTACACAAACATATAATAAAGCAACATAAATCAAACATAACAAGATGAAATACACAATATATTTATTAAAAAAACAAAATTTATGTATCTCATTTTGCTTAATTTCACACTCTAGTATGGTAGAAAATATCTCAACTTAATGAGAAAAATAATTTCTTACAGGGTCTGAAATGACTCAGCACTAATCACATGCTGAAAACAAAGTAAAAACCTATATATATGTATGTATATATATATGATTAAATAAAAGTATGGATAATGCATATTCATACTTGTTTTAAAAACAGAAATGCTACTAGTGAGGAAATACATATGGCCAATTTGTGATCTTAACAGATTCTCAACAAATAATTGTAAAGTACATGAGCCTGTTGGGAGGGATCCAAGATATTTTGCAAGTGCATTAAAACTGATTTCTAGGGACGCCTGGGTGGCTCAGTTGGTTAAGCGGCTGCCTTCGGCTCAGGTCATGATCCCAGCGTCCTGGGATCGAGTCCCACATCGGGCTCCTTGCTCAGCAGGGAGCCTGCTTCTCCCTCTGCCTCTGCCTGCCACTCTGTCTGCCTGTGCTCGCTCTCTCTCCCTCTCTCTCTGACAAATAAAAAAACAAAAACAAAACTGATTTCTAAAACTTCTTTGTGTGTTTTTTAAATAATTATGGTCAGTTTTAAAATAAAAAATATAGTGAAATCTCCACCCTGATAGATAAATTTAGTATTTTCCTTCCAACTAACTCAGAAATTGTATTTGGATTTTAAATGGATGCAGAAACTAGGGGACTTCATTTTAGTGGGGGAAGGGTGCTCATTTCTCTCCATCCCAGCTAGAGGACCACAAGCAAAGACTGAATTAAAACAAACAAGCATTTGCTTCTCTTTCCACTGACTAACAAGGCCTGAGTCAGAACAGAGAACCAACTCTAAATAATATATTGAAATTAAAGCAAATGCATATAAATTAACTTGTGCAAATAGTCAAATAAGTCATGGTAGGGCTTATTGTTAGTGACTGTGGAATTTTCCCTGAAGTCACCAGTTTGCTTTAGAAATGTTAGTACGTGAGCTCTAAGTCTCAAAGAGGGAATATTAGCAAAAAGTATAATTTAGTAAATTACTCTGATTTATATAGTCTTTTTTTTAAAAATGACTTTAATGTTTACTTGTTAAGACGAAAATGAGTTGTCCCCCTCTCCTGTAAATTTCACGCACAACCTCTCTTCTGAAAGCAGGTTCTTTTCACTGTTGACAAAAAAGTTATTCAAGCAAGCACCTCATGCCGTGCTATTAATGAAAATAATTTATGCAAAGCATGAAGTTTCTTTATATATTCTGTTAATGTTCAAGTAATTCTGTTTGACTAAATACCTTTTAAATTCAACAAACTTCTAAGAGGGAGAACATTAAGGCTGGAGGGAGTTTAGAAATTCTTCCAGGAATAAAATCACATATAGACCTTCCTTCCTTATACTAACATTTCACAATTCTATTTAATTTCATTTCAAAACAGAAGTTTTATACAGCATTTACTTCAAAATTGTGTTTTAGTCTGATGTGGGTTGATACACACATGCATACACATACACAATAAGCTATTTTTATATGCATATAGCTTTTATTTTGCCATCAAAATGACTTCATTTTATCTAGGAAGAAAACTATATTATATAAAATACACATAGTTTTACAATTGTAAATGAAACAATTCTGGTATGTTTTATCACATTTAAACCTTATTCTTTTTGTTAGTATATTTAATGCACTTAAACTATTATAAAATTTATTTTACATTTTAACATAGAACAGCATTAAAAAATAAAGTAGAACAGTGATCTCTAAATTTAAAAATATAAAACCCAGGGATGCCTGGGTGGCTCAGTTGTTAAACCTCTGCCTTCGGCTCAGGTCATGATCTCAGGGTCCTGGGATCGAGCTCCACATCGGGCTCTCTGCTCAGTGGGAAGCCTGCTTCTCCCTCTTCCACTCCCCCTTCTTTTGTTCCCTCTCTCACTGTCTCTCTCTCTCTGCCAAATAAATAAATAAAATCTTTAAAAAATACACAAACCTCCAATACTTCCAAGGCACAGTTTAAAATTGAGGCATTTATAATAAGTTGGGCAATGAGATTAGTGAGATATTTTTAACCATAGAGTACAGAACATCAAGATATTACTGAATATATTACTAGATGAATACCAAACATTCTCTCAAAAACACATTTAATTGGCGTCGTTGGATGAAAGCCACTGACAAGACACCTTTGCTATCCATTTATTTATGTGTTCATTTATTAAATGATTATTAAAACTGCACGGTGTTTAAAGTACTGAGCAAAATGTTGTGGCGGTGGGGGGAGCAGATAAGGATACATTAAAAACAAATGCTGACTTCAAAGGTTTTACTGCCTGACATACACTAAGTAAGGGAAATCACTTCGGTTTCATCAGAGCATGTAAAGTGTAAAAGGACCTTCAATGCCTTTCATGTCTAAGTAATTGTGCATGGGGGTGTAATCCCAATGTCAGCCACCTGGAGTGCCCTAAGCCTTCCAGTTAATCAAACTGTATTTGCAGGCCCCTGGTACAGTACACACAGGGCTCTCTGCACCCTTCCACTGGCTTCCCCAGCTGTCCCTGCACCTCAGTACCCATGCTCCTCTTTTAAGTCCATCCCCTCACTTTTGGGTTAAATGCCATTCATCTCACTTGTATGAGGATATAACTCCACCAATGTTCCTGTCTCTTTCTATCATGGATTTTTTTTTCTTTTTATGATGTGAAATCACAACCCTTACGCTTCTCTATGCAATTAACCTATTACTATTGATGTTGGTGCCATCATTGATCTTGATGTTACAAACAGGAGGGTGGCATGCAGGACACAAAAATTCTTACCCCATATGGCACAACAAGCGGGACAACGCTACAGCTTGACTCTGTGTCTGCTGAGTGACCATACAGTAACCGTGACCAGTGTAAGTAACCACAGGCTGAACTGGAAACCCCTACCATGTGCAGCCACACTACTGGAACAGAGTTCTTCCCAGCTGAACTTGTGGGGTGATTTTACAACGGAAGGACCGAGCAACGACCAGATCCAGAGTGGAAGGTCTTTATGAAGAGAAGAAAACCATAGATCCTAAATGGTCCAATTCAAGATTTTTTTCCTTCAGCCAACACAGAGTGAACAGATACATGGATGAGATCCAATAGCATTGACTGGATGTGCAGAAGAGAGGGGCAGTCCTGGCTGACTGTGGACCATAGCTCCAGTTGTGTCTAGAAAGGAAAGTTACACTCGTCCGAGAATTCCAAGAAAATGATATGAAGATGATAGAACCATGCAAATCTTTAAAAAAAAAAAAAGATGAGCAACAACAACAATGAGCAACACTCCTTCTCCTTTTATGTGTCAGGAAAATAATTATTTTTGTAGATACACAAAACCCCATGTTTTTTAGTGATGACTCAAGAAGTAATAAAGTATTACCATTTAATGACTAAAGAATAAGGTCTCTGCTTCTCATGATGGTACTTTATTTATCTCATGGTATTTCTAGGAGGATATGCTAAAAGCCCAGTTCCTCACCAATCCTGATATCTACATAGCGAAAGACCAGGGCCATGTGCTTCGCATACCACATGAGGGATATCCATACAAGTTTCACGGCTGCCTTGTTTTGAAGTTTGCTTTTACTTGCCTAATTAGTTATTTCTGATTAAGAGGTTCCCACAAAAGGATATTATATTACAAATGGTGTCAGAATTAAGATTTCAAAGCATTTCATTGACATTTCTAGGGGAGATTAATTGCTACAGTAGACCTAGTAACATTTTCAGAACTCCAGAAGTCTTTCCAATAGAGACCTATTGGAAACGGCGTCTTCATCAGCGTCAAAGATGAATGAATATCCGGAAAATACTCTGGAACTCTAACGCTGGGGGGACTCAATAACTCCGCATCATTTTTCTACAGCGATTTACCTGGAGAAGTATTTTTCTTTAATCAGGAGGATGAGTGTTATGTTAGAGGCAGAGAGAATGCTGTGTTACACGAACAAAGATGCAGAGATTTCCCCCATGGGTGAGAAGAAATGTTCTGTGCCATCAATAAATTCACAGAGTCTTTGTAGCTTTTGGATTTGTTTATGTTCCATATTGCTTGGGTTCTGAATTCTCTTTTCCTCATGTGTCAAGTGAGTATTAGAATAGAATTTAAATGTTTCATAAGACTTTAACGCATTCTGGGAAGGATCTGAATCATCCAAACAGCTTAAAGTGCCATATTACTGCTTCATTACCTGCGAGGATCTGACAGGAGAGCGTAAGGACTCTGTAACTGATGCTCGCTACAAATACTCGGTTTACATTTTTCTCACTTTATTACAGTAGTATCATTACAGACTAGTGTTCATCTGGTAGGAATAATAAGTGATAATTTAACAGTTTTCCTATGAGCTTTTACCATAATCTCTTGGTTTTAGGTGATTAAACAATTCAATATATTAATACCTAAATTAGTATGTAAGTAAAATGTTTAAGATAATTTGTTTTGCTCTATCAATAAGGAAATCCTTCAAGTTTACAAATACTTCTCTAAATGGTATGGCTAAGTGTTATGATTCAGATTTTCTTGGTAGTTTACATGAATTGAAGTCTCTAAAGGCACAATCAGAGATCCCTCGGATTTGGAAAATGAATCCCTCACTCAGTTCCAGAACACTTGTTTCAAGAGGCGATTACGGAGAGATGCACATATTCACCGATGTGCCAGAAGATTCTTTGCAAGAGATTTAATCTTTATTTTTTAAAAATATTTATCTATTTATTTGACAGAGGTCACAAATAGGCAGAGAGGCAGGCAGAGAAAGAGAGGGAAGCAGGCTTCCTGCCAAGCAGGGAGCCCAGTGCAAGGCTCGATCCCAGGACCCTGAGATCATGACCTGGGCGGAAGGCAGAGGCTTAACCCACTGAGCCCCCCAGGCATCCCTCCTTTCAAGGGATTTAATCTTTAAAAACGTATTGTCATTCATGGACCCTATTTTATTTCACAATTGTGCACATTCCATGTGATCAAGAGCCTACTCTTGGAACTTCTAGGGGCACCAAGACATCCAACAACCAACAGGAAAACAGAGCATGCATCATGTACGTCGTGATTTGGGAAGTTTTTCTTTGTATCACTTGGTGCATTTTCTCCCACATAATAATTGTATTTGCTTGTCAAGGGGACAGAATGCTCCATATGGCTTTCACAGCTTCATTGAAATGTTGCCCTTCTCCTTCCAGAAACAGAGTAACTAAACATTTAGCTCGTCTGTGAAGAATATACAGGCAAAAACCAGGCTCTGTTTTCTGACACCATTAGTGCTGGAACACTGACATTACAAGTCAGTCTTTGAGGAACGGGATGTTATCTCTTGTCTCCCACTGTTTTAACCTAGAATGTTAAGCACGCAAAAAGCCATAAAAACAAACAAAACTCTTTTCAGCTATTATACCCTGCACCCTTGAGAAATATTCCTCTGGCCAAATGGAAGAAGGAAGCCCCCATTTAGTCTCCCTGAACCAGCCCCGTGTGCCTGCCATGGCTGTGTAATTCACCACGTCTGTAAGTTTCCTCTATGCCTAACTAAGCTACCCATGCAGCTCTTCTTGATGAGGAAAATATACATTAAAACTTAACATAAGTTCTTCACTGGTCTCTTAGGTATATCCCAGGCAATTTAGATTCAAGAACATTTGAGAATTTAAAAATTTTAAAAATAATAACTTGTAGTAGACGGTGTGTAAAATATCAGAATTTCTGAAATGCTTGCCAAGATTCTTGAAAGGCAGTTTGTAGGTTTATTGGCACAAGAACACCTATGGACTGGCATGTTTAGCTTTCCAACCCTGAAATCATAATACATCTCTGGGTGTCTATCACCTTCCTCAGAACCTAGTATGTTGGAGACACTCATAAATACGCCTCAAAAGAAAGCAGTGATGAACGCCTACTTCTGAGGGGAGCAAGGAGCATGGGTCCCCGCTGCGAACTTAAGACATAGATCGGGAAGCTCTGTTTGGCCCCGTTTTCTGTCTTCTCTCTGTGGAAAGGTTCTAGGTCCTCAGTAGAGCAGGAATATAACAGGGACGGTCACAGACACAGGAGAGGGAAGTTGGGGGAAAGTCAGGAATACAGGATATGAGAAGTCAACCTTTTGAGGCACATCTGAGTGTCCCACTAGTGTCTTTGTCCCCATAGTAACTTTCTTCCATCCACAACAGGCTCCCTGTTCTCCTTTCACCTATGAACTCCAGCCTGGGTTTCGATTCCTATTGCAGCCCAGCAGGAAATAGAGGCAGTCCCCGTTCCTTGTTCACTCAGAAAAGGCACCACTCCTTTTAGGTATGGAAGGCATTTTTAGTGCTAGCGACAAAGTGGACATGACATTTCAAAGCACATGGGCTCTGGTGAAACTCCTAACGTTCCCCCTTCCTTGAGTAAAGGTTCAGCAACATCTAAACCTGTGAGCCCATTCTTTTGTCCATTAAAAAAATTGTTTTAATGTATTTGACACAGAGAGAGAGACAGCTAAAGCAGGGGAAGGGGCAGAGGGAGAGGGGAAAGCAGGCTCCCCACTGAACAGGGAGCCTGATGTGGATGAGGCTGGATCCCAGGACCCTGGGATCACAACCTGAGATGAAGGCAGATGCTCTCGCACTAAGCCACCCAGGTGTCCTGAGCCTATTCTTTGAGGATTTTGTTTTATTTGTGCTTGAAGGGTATGGTTAAGGTAGTGGTCAAGTTCATTCTTCTGCATGTAGTTGTCCAGGTTTCCCACAACCATTTATTGAAGGTGTAGCCCTCTCCCCATTGTATATTCTCACCTCTACTGTCGTAAGTTAACTGGCCATATATGTGTAAGCTGGTCACTTGGCTCCCTTTGTGTTCCATTGACTTGTGTGTCTGTTTTTATGCAATACCACATTGTTTTGATACTATAATTTGATAACAGTTTGAAATCAGGGGTCATCATGCTGCTATCATTGTTATTATTTCTCAAGATGACTTTGGCTATTCAGGGTCTTGATTCCATACAAATTTTATTATTATTCTAGTTCTCTGGAAAATGCTAGTGGTACTTTGATGAGGATTGCACTGAATTTGTACTTTCTCTTTGGAAGTATGGGCATTTTAGCAGTGTTAATTCTTCCAGTTAATGAACCTGGGATATGTTTCCATTTGCTTGCATCATCTTCAGTTTCTTTCTTCAATATCTTAGTTTTCAGAGTATAGGTCTTGCACTTCTTTGGTTAAATTTGTTCCTAAGTTGGGGTGCCTGGGTGGCTTAGTGGGTTCAGCCTCGGCCTTCGGCTCAGGTCATGATCCCAGGGTCCTGGGATTGAGCCCCGCATCGGGCTCTCTGCTCAGCAGGGAGCCTGCTATCCCCTCTCTCTCTGCCTACTTGTGCGCTCCCTCACTCTCTCTCTCTCTCTCCCCCTTCCTCTCTCTTGCTGTTAAATAAATAAATAAGTAAATCTATCTTTAAAAATTTATTCCAAAGTATTTTTTTCCTTTTTCAATTGGGATTGCTTTTCAAATTTCTCTTTCTGCTATTTTGATGTTAGAGTATAGAAATTTTTGTGTATTTATTTTGTATCCTGCAACATTACTGAATTATTTATTTTTTTAAAAAAGATTTTATTTATTTATTTGACAGAGATTACAAGTAGGCAAGAGAGTCAGGCAGGCAGGGAGAGAGAGGAGGAAGCAGGCTCTCTGCGGAGCAGAGAGCCCGATGTGGGGCTCGATCCCAGAACCCTGGGATCATGACCTGAGCCGAAAGCAGAAGCTTCAACCCACTGAGCCACCCAGGCGCCCCCTTTACTGAATTTATTAATCCTAACAGTTTTTTGGTGGAATCCTTAGCGTTTCCTGTATATCGTATCATGTAATCTACAAAAGTGATTGGGATACCTTTTCTTATTCTTATCTGATTGCTGTGGCTAGGATTCCCAGCACTTCTTTTATGTTGAATAGCAGTGGTTTAAGAGTGGACATCCTTGTCTTGATCCTGACCTTAGAGGAAAATCTTTCAGTGTCTTACTATTGTGTATGATGTTTGCTGTGGGTTTTTCCTCTATGGTTTTCATTACGTTGAGGTACATTTCCTCTAAACCTACTTTGTTTTTATCATGAATGGATATTTTGTCCAAAGCTCTTTTCTGCACCTACTGAGACATTCATATGATTTTCATCCTTCCTCTTGTTAATACTACATATCACAATGATTGATTAGCAAATACTGAGCCTCCCTTCCCTCTCTGGAATAAATAACACTCATGGTTAATGATTTCTTCCAATGTGTTGTTGAGTTTCGTTTGCTACTATTTTGTGGAGATTGTTTGCATCTATGATCATCAGGATCATTGGCACTTCTTTTTTGGTAGTGTCTTTGGTCTTGTTATCAGGGTAATGCTGGTCTTGCATAGTGAATTAGGAAGTTTTCCTCCCCCAACCCTGCCTTTTTTTTTTAAGAATAGTTTGAGAAAACTAAGGATGAACTTATTCTTAGGTTTTAGGTAGAATTTACCTGTGAGACCATCTGGTCCTGGACTTTGATTTGATGGGAGTTTTGGATTACTGATTCAACTTCATTGCTAGTATTAGTTCTGTTCAAATTTTCTGTTTTCCTGGTTCACTTTTGGAAGGTTATACATTTCTAGGAACTTACTCATTTCTTCTAGGAGGTTCAATTTGTTGATGTATAACGTTTCATAGTACTCTCTTGTAGTCCCTTGTATCTCTCTGGTGTTAGTCGTTCCTTCCTCCCTCATCTCTGATCTTATTTGAGCCCACTCTCCTTTTTCTTGATGACTTTGGGTATAGGTGTATTAATTGTTTATCTTTTCAAAGAAGCAGCTCTTGCTTTCATTCATCTTTTCCATTGTTTCTTTTAAATATTTTATTTATTTATTTGACAGAGAGAGAAATCACAAGTAGGCAGAGAGGCAGGCAGAGAGAGAGGAGGAAGCAGGCTCCCTGCTGAGCAGAGAGCCCGATGCGGGGCTTGATCCCAGGACCCTGGGATCATGACCTGAGCCGAAGGCAGAGGCTTTAACCCACTGAGCCACCCAGGCGCCCCCCATTGTTTCTTTTAAATCTGCATTTCATGTATCTCTACTCTGATCTTTATTATATCCTTCCACCAGCTTGGACTTTGTTTGCTCCTCATTTCTGGCTCCTGCAGGTGTATGCTACATTACTTGAGATTTTTCTTGTTTCTTGAGGTAGGCCTATATTGCTCAAATTTCCCACTTAGAACTATTTTTGTTGCATCCTAAAGATTCTGGATCACTGTATATTCATTGCTATCTGTATCCATGTTTTGTTTTTTAAATTTCCTGCCCAATTTATTTTTTGACCCATTTGCTGTGTAGTAGCATGTTATAGTCTCCATATGTCTGTATTTATTCCATATTTTTTGTAATTTATTTCTAATATTGTTGTGGTCAGAAAAGATATTTGATATGCTTTCAATCTTCCTAAATTCATTGAGACTTGCTTTGGGGCTTAATGTGCTATATTCTGGAAAATATTCCATGTGTACCTAAAAATAACATATATTCTGCTGTTTTTGGATGGTGTGCTCCTTACATATCTGTGGGGTCCATCTTGTCTAATGTGTCAAAGACACTGTTTCCTCATTGATTTTTCCATCTGGATGATCTATTGATACAAGTTGGTGTTAAAGTCCACCACTATTATTACTGCCAATTTCTCTCTTAATGTCTGTTATTATTTGCTTTATGCATTTCTGTCTTCCTATGTTGGATGTGTAGGTATTTATAACTGTCATATCCTCTTATTGGGTTGACCACTTTATTAGTATGTTTATCCTTCTTTATCGCTTGCTACAGTTTTTTTAGTTTATTTTGCTTCATATAAGTATGGTTACCCCAGTTGTCTTGTCATTTTGTTTTTACTTAATTTGCACATTACAGGTTTTTCTATTCCTTCACTTGGTCTGCATGTATCTTTACACCTGAAGTGAGTCTTTTGTAGGCAGCAAAGATGTGTCTTGTATTTGTTGTTTTATTGTTTTCAGTCACCCTGTGTCTCATGGTTGGGGAATTTATAGTTAAGGTACTTATTGATAGGTATGTGTTAATTGTTATTTTGTTAATTGTTTTCTGGTTCTTTTATAATTCACAAATTTTCCTTACTTGTCTTCTTCTCTTGTGGTTTCATGGCTTTTTTTAGGGTTATGCTTGTGCTCCTTTTTTACTTTTTGTGTATTTATTACAGATTTTTGATTTGTGGTTAGCATTTGATACATATATAACATCTTATGTGTATACAGTCTATATTAATTTATTGGTCACTTAATTGAATGTATTCTAAAAGCACTAAATTCTTATTCTCTCTCCATTTTTTTTTGTATATGATGCTATATTTTATATCTTTTTGTGTGTCCTTTGGGTTTTGTTGTTGTTGTTTTTTTTTATAAAACTGATTTTACTATTATTGTGTTTTAACCTCCATCCTGGCCTTATAAGTGATTAATCAACTACCTTTACTATATATTTGCTTTTACCTGTGAAAATGTACTTTTCATAATTCTGTTCTATCGTATTTCTGGTCTCTTCTTTCCACAAAGGAGATTTCCTTTAACTTTTCTTATATGCTTGCTTTAGTGGTGGTGAACTCCTTTAACCTTTGTCCGCAAAACTCTTCTTCTTTTCTGAATGATAGCTCTGGATGGAGTATTCTTACTTGTGTGTTTTTCCTTTCAGCATTTTGTATATATCACAACCCTCAACACTCCCTTCTGGCCTGCAAAATTTCTGCCAAAAAACCAGCTGATAACCTTGAGGAGTTTCCGTTGTATATAACTGTTTTCTCTTGCTGTTTTTGAAATTCTCTTTATCACTACATTTTGCCATGTTAATTATTATGTGTCTTGGAGTGACCCACATAGGTTTCATCTTGTTAGGGGCTCCCTGTGCCTCCTGAAATGGATCTCATTCTCCTCTCCTAGATTAGGAAAGTTTTTAGCTATTTGTTTAAGTTTTCTGCCCCTTTCTCTTTCCTCCTGAAGTGCCTATAATGTGTATGTTGGTATTCTTGATGATGTCACAGAGTTCCCTTAACTTACTATTTTCTATCGTTTTATCTTTTTGCTGTTCAGCTAGGTTGCTTTGCTCCACACCCTGTGTCCAGAATTCTCATCTGTTCTTCTGCATCCTCTAATCTGTTGTTCATTCCCTCTGCTGTATTTTTATTTTAGGTATTGAATTCCTCAGCTTTGTTTTTTAAAATATATATATTTTATTTCATTGCTGAAGTCCTGAGTTTATCCATTCTTCTCTCAATTCTGGGAGCATCTTTATGATCATTATTTATCAGGCATATCGCTTACCTTCATTTTACTTAGTGCTATTACTATGATTTTGTCTTTTTCTTTGATTTGTGACCTATTCTCTGTCTCCTCATTTTGTCTAATTATCTGTGCTTGTCTCTATGTACTAATAAGTCAGCTATATCTCCTGGTCTTGAAGTGGTAGCCTGGTGGAGAAGAGGTTCTGTGGTGCCTTGTAGTGCAATCCCCCGGTCACCAGAACCAGGAGCTCTAGGGGTATCCCTGTGTGGGCTGCGGGTGTCCTTTTGCAGTGACTGAGGCACGGTTGCCCTCATCCCAGATGGCTGCAGTGGCGCACTTGGTTTTATGGGCAGGTTTGGTCCCCAGGCTGTTCAGAGACCTGTGGCTGCCTTGGGCTTGTTGGTGGGCATGTCTGGCAGTCAGCCTCTGCCACAGCTGCAGGTGCATGGATGAGCAGGTCTTGCTCCCTATTCAGGTAGAGCTAACAGACTTGTCTGTCTGCAGGAACTGTGGGCACATTGGCATGTGAGCTTATCTCCTCTCCCTAGGGCAAGAGTCACCCTGTACTGGTATCACAGGGACATAATTTCTAAAGGACATTGAGCAGCTGGATGTACTTATTAATTAATTTTTAACAGCTTTATTAAGATAGAGTTGATATACCAAAACTGTTATCATGTACAACTTGGTGGATTTCAACATATGTATGATGCTAAAATTTTGACCCTCTATTTTTTCTTGTTTTTGGGGGGATTGTTTCAAGAGTTGTGATGTCCCTACCACCCATCCCCTCTTGTATCCCTCTGGGACATTGTTTTTATATCAGCAGGAATAGAGGCTGGGAAGTATTTGTTGGTAACATTTAGCGTTGAGCAGAATGGGGCAGCACAGGTGGCTGAGTTGCCACATGTAATGTTGAAACCCGTTGTTCAAGCCCCGATCTTCTATTGGTTCAGTAGATGTTAGCTGGCAGGCTGATAAGTTGAGAAAACAATAGGACAAGAGTAAACGTTAAGTTTTCTTGTTGTTGTTTATGTATCTCAAAGGGAACCTAAGGATCAACTTAAAGTGTGACTAGTGAGAAGGGGAATTTATTGTTTTTATTTCAGCATATTAAGGTAGAGGATAACTTAACGGACTCAAGGTGCTACTGTGAAGACTTCATTCAGGCTGATGGGTTCAATTCAACAATTTCTCCTACTTTCCCTTCAATGAAATACTAAATTCTAAATGTTAAGCTACAGCCATCACTCTTGGAAATTTTTATTTAGATATTTTAAGCAATCTTTAAAAATAGGAGAAAATGTAAAAATTCACATCTCCCAGGTGGCAACATTGAGATATGTGGAGCTGAAATGTTCTTCCTGCCTCTCCATGAGTTTTGAAGATGATGAGCAAAATTCCACGATAATGTATATCTAGTGCATTTTTTTTTGCATTTTTCCGAAACTAAAATGTCTCAGAATGAGAGTTGTATTTTTCAAAGTAAAAATAATACGATGGATATATTAGAGGATTTCTTCTTGTCAGCACACTTTAAGGAAAAATGTGCTTATGTTAAATTTTACTCACAACTCATTGAGATAAGATATATACTTACATCCATTTTACAAATGCACACACACAACAAATGGAGACATAAAGAAACTTGAACATAGTCACAGAGTATGAATCCAGGGTATTTTTTTTCTTTTGTTTATTCCTTTGCACTTTCTCATATACATAAGCATATCAACTATATATCTGCAAATAAAGGCAGTTTGTTTCTTCCTTTCTAATATCTTCTATTTCTATTTTTTATTCTAGAATATTTAATGTGTGGTGTTCCATTAGTTTCAGGTGTATAATATAGTGATTTGCCAATTCTATACATTACTCAGTGCTCATCAGGATAAGTGTACTCTTAACTCCCTTCACCTCTTTCACTACCCTCCCCCACCCCCACTGTAACCATCATTTCTTTCTCAAGTTAAGAGTCTGGCTTTTGGCTTGTCTCTTTTTTTCATTGTTGGTTTGTTTCTTAAATTACATATGTATGTGAAATTATATAGTATTTGTCTTTCCCTTATTGACTTATTTCATTTGGCATTATACCCTCTAGACTTGTCCATACTATTGCAAATTCAAAGAGGTCATTCTTTTTCTATGGCTGTGTAATATTCCATTGAATATGTGTACAATATCTTCTTTGTCCCTTCATCTTTTGATGACACTTGTGTTGTTTCTATAATTTGGCTATTGTAAATAACACTTCAATGAGCATAGAAATACTCAGCTTTTCAAATTAGTGTCTTTGTATTATTTGGGTAAATACCAGGTAAAGGAGTTACTGGATCATGTGATAATTTTATTTTACATTTTTTGAGCAACCTCTTGTCTTCCACAGTGGCTGCACCAGTTTGTATTCTCACCAAAGGTGCCCATAGGTTCCTTTTTCTCCACATCCTCACCAACACTCATTTCTTCTGTTGATTTTAGCCATTATGGCAGGTGTGAGGTGGTACCACATTGTAGTTTTGATTTGCATTTCCCTGATGTTGAGCATCTTTGCATGTGTCTCTTGGACATCTGAATGTCTTCTTTAGAGAAATGTCTGCTCATGTCCTTTGTCCATTTTTAATTGGATTTTGTTTTGTTTTGGTGTTGTGTACGTTCTTTATATTTTTTGAATACTAACCCTTTATAAGATATGTCATTTGCAAATATTTCCTGTCATTTAGTAGGTTGCCTTTTAGTTTTGTTGATTGCTTTGTAGGCCAGAGGCTTTTTATTTTAATGTAGTACTGAGAGTTTATTTTTGCTTTTTACTTTTGCTTTTGTGTCCTATGACTCAGGAGACATATCTAGAAAAATGTAGTACAGCCGATGTCAGAGAAATTAGTGCTTGTGCTCTTTTCTAGTATTTTTGTGGTATCAGGTCTCACATTGGGTCTTTGAGTTTATTTTTGTGTATGCTGTAAGAAAGTGGTCCAGTTTCGCTCTTATACATGTAGCTGTCCAGTTTTTCCTGCACCATTTATTGAAGAGATGGTCTGTTTCTGATTGCATATTTTCTTCCTTTATGAAGATTAATTGACCATATAGTTTTAATTTTTTTTTTTAGATTTCAGTGTTCCGGAATTCATTGTTTATGTACCACATCCAGTGCTCCATGCAATATGTGCCCTCCGTGATATCCACCACGAGGCTCACCTATCCCACTAATCTCCCCCGCTCCTCTAAAACCCTCAGTTGATGTTTGTTTCTTAACCGCTTTCTTCAAATAGGCAAATGTGTCTATCCTCCAAAAATGCCGGCTCTCAGTAGGCATGAAGTTTTAGTTATGCAAGATGAATAAGCTCCAGACATCGGTTATGTAACATGTTACCTGTAGTTAAAACACTGCATTGTGCGTGCAGAGATTTGTTGAAAGGGTGGGTCTCCTGCTGAGTGTTCCTACCACAGACAAAACATGTGCAGTTCTAACTCATTATGTTAGTTTCATATAGATAACAAATTCTTTTCAACCCCGCTGTATATGGACATTCCCTTTATTTCCACTTTTGTCATTTTAGCTAATACTGCAATAAATGTATATTTACATATCCTCCGTGAGAGAGAGAGCCCTATAATTTGGATTGTGTCACCTCAGCAAATGGGTTCTTTTTCAATTTTAATAGTGCCAGATGGTTTCATAAAACTTGTACCAATCAGCTATATTTATGTGTGTGTGTGTGTGTGTGTGTGTGTGTGTACAGAGAGAGACAACTTTATTTACTTTATGTATGGAGAGAGATTTACTTTGCATTTCCCCATTGTTTCATGTTTGAATGTCTTCCTCTATTAAATATCTATATCTATATTTGGCTCATTTGTTCTAGTAGGATGTGTTTCTTTTTCCCTGGTTGTCTTTTAATAGATATCATGGACATTGTCATCTTGTTTCACTGTGAATGTAATAACTGTGGGCTTGGCATTGACATTACTTTTAGCTGGCTTTGTTGGTAGTATTTTGAGGGGCTGCTTATGACAGAAGGAGGCCCATTTAATGTGCTACCACCAAGTGGCCAAAGGTACAGGGAACACAGACAGTTCTTCACTCTTCTCAGGAGCCTACAAAGCTTAAGGGAGAGGATCAGGCTGTGGGTCCTAATGGGGATTCCCCCCAGCTCCCTGGGGTCTTCTTGGAGCAGGTGACCCTGAACCTTTGTGGGGGTGGTGGCCATGAGAAGGAACAGTTTTCTTTGCCCCTCCTTTCTTAAGGCTAGAACCAAACCATGCAAGTTTTCCTGTGTGATTGTGTCCCTCAGTGGTGGCCAAGAGGCAAAGGTTTAGGGCTTGAACAGTGCCTCATTCTGGGAACCATTCATAAATTGATTCATTCAGTCCATGGACCCAGAGAACAGGACACATGTCATAGATGTTCATTTCTGAAGGTCCAGTGGGTTTCTGGATAAGTCTCTGTCGTCACATGGCACTGGCCCAATAGTTCAGAAGTCTGCTGGGAAGCTCTGATGTGGGGTGCTCTCTTCAGGGCCTGGTGTCCACAGGGTCATTCTGACCTCCAGCATCTCACGGGCCGCAAGGATTTCAGATGAGGAACCTGGCTGGCTGTAATGTGCTATGCTCTACACAGACCTCAAAGCTCAGTCTTTGTACGCTTGAGCCTGGGACGTTAATTCCAATTGTTCATTTAGGAAAGGTCCAACTTGTAAAACTCTACTCAGGACCAAGTGAATCCCTGAAGTTGCCAATATGCCTATCTCTCAATATGCTTGTGGGCGCTTATCTGTAATGAAGAGTTTCTATATACAAACAGTCCATATAATCATTACATGTGAACATCTAAGTCATCTAAGACACTTGTATAGAGCTGTATATGTTTATACATAATATATAAATTATATATACTAATAGTCTATTTTCCATAGTTCCTGTCTTTTTTTTTTTCATCTGTGAGGACAACTTTAATCCCTTCAATAGTCCTATAATCCTAATTTTTATTTTACACCATTTATGGTTTTTATATAGAGTTCCATGATTATTTTCTTTTGTACTAGTCTTTTTGGGGGAAAAAAAAACCCAAACAGAATTTGGGCTTATTCCTTTTTCTTAACTATCATTTGTTTTATAGTTTTTGCAATAATTACAGTTTTGTCTTTATTAATTCTTACCTAAATTTTAGGTGACTCTTAATGCCTATTTTTTAAAATTTTCTTGTTATTTTTACCTAATTGTTTAATAGAGTTTT